>NQII01008564.1:26495-67629 GCA_002778355.1 Clitarchus hookeri | reverse complement strand
AAACATCTTTTTTTGTGTAATTAAATAATATATTTCAAAATATTTGTGGAACGTTAAACCAGTAAATGTTGCAATTTTTTGTTTGTACATTGTTGAACTTGAGCCACACTATTGACCTTAAGTGGGGAAAGCATGTAAGTCAAAGATGCCTAATATTTTTCCGAGCACCGAATGACGTCTTCAAGCAGATGAATATTATTTCGGCTGAGTAACAGTATGTTTGTCAAGGTCGGTAGCGACTAAACTTAGGATTTTTACCCTGGTTGGGAATCGGAACTTGCCACACCTGCGATATGAGGAGAATGATATTTCACACTGATAATGAGTATCTCAGTCCTTGGTGTTGCCGTCACACTGGCGGTCTGCTGATTTAATGCTTAGTGTGTCGTATGCGGCTGTTTCGCTGGTAATCCTGTGGCGGCCTGAGTAACAGCTTTACTTGTTGAGCTGGATACCTTTGGCATGAATTGGTTACTAACTAGGTCTGCACAACATCTTCTTTTCTTTCCTAGTGCGGGAAATTCCTGTCATTATTCGGATAAAACAGAAATTGCTAAGCATATATGAAGACTAAGCATCCATTTACTGACTGCTTACAACATTTTAGAAACAATATTAATTTAGTTCTGGCCAGATATTATACATTCTGTCAGAATACATAAAGTTACGTTACNAACATTTTAGAAACAATATTAATTTAGTTCTGGCCAGATATTATACATTCTGTCAGAATACATAAAGTTACGTTACGATTTCACTGAAACATGTGTAATAAAATTTATATTCTCAAATTCTACGAATTTTGTCGCAATTTTATTCATAGTAAATAGAACGATAATTAAACGACTAAATGCAGTAATAAAAATCACAAAATTAATGTACCTTCAGCTGTATCTACTGCTGCTAAGAAACATTAAATTTAACAATCAAATATTAATCTAAAACATTGTAAAATGAGAAAATTCAATCTCTATAACGCTCAAATTGTATTATTAAATAAAAACGAAGAAATTGTGTTTTGTGTATACCAATATTGTTTAAAAGATAGAGAAATGGACTTTATATATATATTCATACGTGAAGATAAAATAAAATGGTTTATAATCAGAATCTAGTCTCAAAATTGATAATAACATAGTATATTAAGAGTTGTGCCTTATAACGAAGTAACACCTTCTGAGACGCAAGCTTTCTAGTCATTCTTGCAGACGCATTCTTCCCTCAAGTGTGAGACGCCATGACATCCAGTATGGTTATCCAATGCCAGATTGCAAGGACATGGTATAGAGGAGCCCCCTGGAAACATTCCGGCCAGCTAATACGTCTGCCATGTTTCCCTCATGGGAAAATCCATTAGCTACACCACCAGGCATCGGACTTGGATCATTGCTGTGGTTGTTTGGCAAACTTACGTCTCCACTACCAGATCCCTGCTACCCAAAACTGCTAGTTAGTGATCGTAACATGGCTACTGTTTTAACAGTGCAGCGGTAATGAAAATGCCATGCCGAAATGGCTCAGCTGGGAGAGCATAAGACTGAAGATCCATATATCCCTGGTTCGATCCTGGGTATCCGCAGTTAAAGTACTTCTTTTTTTTACTTATTGGAACCTGTTGTTATTTTTTAGAACGAGTTTGTCAAAATGCTTAATATTTAACCTGAAAATAAAAAGTTATAAAACTTTAGAAGATCAGAAGTTTTGCTTCTTATAAAATCTATTCATAAAGAAAACCAATACGCACTGACCATAATATCTAATTGTACGGAAATGGAAGTATTTGTTTATAATGCTACCCACGAAATAAAGATAAATATGTTCCCTTTCAAAGATGTAATTTAGAATACATTCAGGCCAAGTTTTTCGCAAATAATGGCTTAGCATAATTAATTCCTTGAGTAAATATATCACACAAAATTGAGCGGTCATTCCGTAGAAAAATAGGTTACGGCAGTTTCCCCTATGGCAAAGCAAGTGCAAAACACATCTGTGTTCATCCGTTCTTGAACACTAACAAAAGATATTAATTTTCGTGACTTTTTCTCCTGATGACATTCGTGAAGAAAACATTCTAACGGCATCAGAACAAAAACTGAAACCAAACTTGTAAACTTTTCGAATTTTTATATTACGTACCAACATTGTGTAAGGGGCTCACTTACTCGGTGCTTCAATTGCGTTGCTGAAATACGAAAATAGTGTTCATATATTTATTTTAATGCACTTCAATATAAACATCCTTTTTTTGTGTAATTAAATAATATATTATTGAACAGAATTGGACTTCAGAATATAACTCAACATTCTTTACCTGCAAATTAAATTTTATTCATAATTTTTGTTGCAAATATGTGTATAAATAGAGTAAATCCGTGTGTATTCACATATAAACATACATTCTTACTTAAAAATATACATTTTTATAGGCTATAAAATTAAGTGAACTATTTTCTTGTGTGTTTAAGATTCGTGTGTTAGGTTGTGGGTTTGAATCCAAAAGTTTTCATGAGCCGTTGTGGTGATTTCTGGTGATTTATTTGCTTTTTAAGTGTGTCTGAATATAAATTTGTTTATGCTAGGTTTAAACATCGAAACCACTCGTTGAGAGGAAAAATCTCCTTGAATGCGTTCTAAATTTTGTTATTGTGGCTGTTAGGAAAATATTCACAACACATATTAGTTGGTCAGAAAATTTCAAATCGTGTTGCTGGGATTCTGTAGCAACCACTATTATTTAATTTAACGCTAAGACGATGTGATTATGGTGGAGTCCCATTAGGTTATTATAGGTTAGAATAAGTATGATCGGGTTTATTACATTGGGTTTGGTTAAGCTAGTAAAATATTATGTATTCTGTAGTCCAAATTACTTGAATCATGCTGAAATCAACTACATTTTTTCGGAATGATCTTTTGTGCATTAAAATAGTTACACGAGGCACCTAGAAATCAGTTAGTATCTATACTGACCTCTTCACAAAGCCATTTCCAGGCATCAAATTAAAAAAATTAATTTCTCATATTAGACGTAAGTAATTTTTCTACCGTTGAACTGTATTTAGTAATTTTTTTGTTTCCATTTCAATGAAGCAAGGCAATTTTTTTTGTCAATAAAATTGTCATTTTATTTGTTCCCTGTATGTTTCTACTATATTCTGTATTATATGACCTGCTCTTACAACCTGCCGATGGACTTTAAAGTTATCGCGGTTATGGTGTCATTACAAACTAGAATTATNAATTTTTCTACCGTTGAACTGTATTTAGTAATTTTTTTGTTTCCATTTCAATGAAGCAAGGCAATTTTTTTTGTCAACAAAATTGTCATTTTATTTGTTCCCTGTATGTTTCTACTATATTCTGTATTATATGACCTGCTCTTACAACCTGCCGATGGACTTTAAAGTTATCGCGGTTATGGTGTCATTACAAACTAGAATTAGAATAAAAATAACAGCCATGCTTCAATGCGTAAAATTATTTACATGTTAAATACACTCAAAGTAAATTGCATATTGCGAACAAATTGGAAAAACTTAATCATGATCTGAATTGTTATGTATTTCAAGCTGGAACATAAAGGAAGCTCCTGGCGTGGTGTTTATTTCAGCAGTTGCTTGCATTCCTAAAACAATAAATTACACGGTGTTAAACATTCAACACAAAAGAAAGTATTTAATGCGTGTTAGCCAAAAATGTCTGGTGTTACTCATTAAAATGTTTGACAACATTTTGAACAACAAAGGTAAGTTTATATTTTATATTAATATTTTATATGAACACATGGTTAGCTAGCAGACAAAAGAACAACACAAGTCACTGCGAAAGTTCAGCAACTTTTACAAATATTTAATTTAACAGATTTTGGAGAAGATGACCCTATGGTGGGAGTAACACCCACTTTGTGACGGCTTTTTGGAGTGGGACTCGTAAATGGTTGTGCAACGGTTGTGCTACGCTCTCGTAATTTCCGACAGCATTTGAATCTCAGAGCAATGGATCGGCCACGGTGGACCCATTGCATGGCCTGCTCACTATCCCGATATAATAAAACTTGATTCTTTGGTGTGGGGGCACATGAAGTGCCTGGTGTATGAAACTCCAATTGAATAGGAGAAAGAGTTCGTCACCCGGGTGCTTGCAGCGGCCTACTCTCGACAGCACATGCCCGGGGTCTTTCTTTGATCGTGTACGTCAGGTAATGCGAGAGCTTGTATTGAAGCAAGGGGCTTCACTTTGAACAGTTTTTGTGAAGGACTACAATTAAGTTTAACTGTATAATGTTTTCATTCTAATTCTCAATCTCGTCAAAATGTACCTCAATGATCAATTCCCGACCTATGGTTATTCAATGAAAGATACTTGATCTGGTATCTTCCAGCATCCCCAGAAGATTGAATTTTGTTACGTCCAGTACACATTCTCACTACCAATTTCCCGAGCTGGAAACACTGCATTTTGTTAGCATATTTATCATAAAAGAAAACTATGGTTGGTTCATTATTTATATATGAATGTTTATAAAAATACTGCTAGATTCCTTCTTTGTACTCATTGGGGATTCTTTGTTCACACACACTGTGTAACACGATCATGGGCCAAACGACTAGTATCGCTGCTCCAATCTAGTAGCGTTCGACTAAAACCATAATAAAAATGATGACACTCGTATTATGACTAAAAACTATAAAACAAATATACACCCAATTTTATTTGCTACATATTTATATATAACTCTATAAATAAAAGTTAAATACTTGTAACACATCTCCTATTTCGCTGCGAGCCATATTGTAAATACAAATGCTTGTCAACGTTTTACACTACAATGTATCCGGTAACAACAGAAATATTTCGGAGTTTATTTTGAAGTGCTGTATTAACCATAAAAACCACTACATATACGAAAATTCCGTCACCGTCATGTATTGTAAGTTTAGTAAGCTGTGTTCTAACCAATTTTTAGGTGAAATGAAGAGAGATCGGTTAAGGAATCAAATGAAGTACAGCAGTTACTACAAGATGTATGTGTAAACTTTCAATATAACGATATTTAGTATAACAGCATGACTGCATTATGGGGCCCAGGTTCGATTGCCGAGCCAAACCTGAATGGGCCGAAAATTTTTCCAGCGGACTCACTCATAAGAGTTGAGACCACTGATAAGATGCAGTGGTTTTCTTGAAGGAGCTCCTGATTTCTCATTCCGGTCAATTCCTCTTCATCCCCATCCATGCCGATCCTGCATTTGGCAGGAACATGTAGATTTTCACAATGAAACAGCCAAGTCGTTTCATATCTGTTGGTATTTTGTACATACGGTATTTCACCTATCACTTTTATATAGTTTTTTTTTTTTAACCTTTATTTTTGTAATTTCTTTTATCATTGCATTTTGTTAATATATTAATTATTTAAATTTATATTACAAATGTAACGAACAAATTACCAGTTGAAACTTCTTTGGAAACATAACTGTTTGAAATCCATAGCTTGCATGTCATGGCATATCTTAAGTGTTGTTACAAAGAACGACAGACTTTACTAACACACGAGCAGCCTGCTTCTTTGTCAGACTGCACTCATGACATTCGTGACCTTACCTTTAGCAACGTGCGGTTAGATATTAATTATACTTTACTGATCCAGAATTGGGGTATGAGGATGTGATAAACAGCATAAGTATGTTTGTTAAACCGATACGTCTATTTTGGTTGTAAATACTTCATCGAAAAGTAACATGTGCCAGCTGGAAACATAAATTTCTTATGGGACAGCAAAATAATTCGGCTGTGAATATCATCTTCAGGTACCATAAGGATATAAAGAAAAATAGAAGTGTGGTGTGTTTAAAAATACCTTTCATGTACTGAAGGAAGTAGAAACCAAACGAAGCTTGGAATTAAATAATTCCAGTGAAGATAAAGGATGAACTTCTACAGACGCAGAAAAAGGAATTCTGACTGACAAATAGTAATGACGGGAAAGTTAAATACACAATAATAATAAACAAACGTAATGGCGTAGGAGGAGTTAAACAAAGAATGTGAAATATGTAATAATAATGCACAATGAGAAACGAACAAACATAATTCCATCCATTAAGACAGATGTTGTTGAAAGCTCTCTGTGTTCGTCAGATACACTCCCTAAGTTACCGAAGCCATGGTTCTTTTGTACTTTCGTGTTTTCAAGGTGGCAATCTTAACCACTTGGCCTTTCCGTGCTCCGGCTGCTCAATCAGCCCTATTAGCGCGGACACACCAATGAGAACGGCAGCATCCTCCCCCAAGGGCTTTAATCCTCGCACTCAGTCACACCCACGGTCTGTCTGGGGCATTACCCACACTTTTACCATATATCCAAGTCAGTACTGGAGCCTTGTCACAGCTCAACATGCCAGCTGTTTATTGGGAGGGTTTCTTTGAGACTTTTAGACATATTTATACAGAACCTACCCTACTGAGACGTGCGTACTCAGTGTGTGCGTGACCTGGCCCGAGGTGCTATCTGATCCCTTCCATCTCTCCAGGGCAAAGCCAGAGTATTGTAGCAGCTCAATGTGATGTGTCAACCACTCATTGGGAAGAGGATCCTTCACGATCTCTAACATGCAGACCTAAGGTTCGGCTTCACCCCTCCAGCAGAAACTCTTCGTTTTCGTCTCATAATTTCGGATTCATAGTTATTACTGACATTGTACGATTATAGAAAATGTTCATGGTGCGTGTTGTTTAATATTTTTGTGCATAATTTTAGTTGTGCGTTATCTGCCTGTTGTGAAATGTCGGGAACATATTTATAGTTTATTAATAAGTTCCCAAATTTTCACAAGCAGATAACACAATTGAAATTACGCACAAAAATATTAAACAAATCTTAAAATGTAAATTTTCTAAAATCGTACATTGTCAGTAATTTCTATGAATCCGAAATTATGAGGCGAAAAAGAGGAATTTCTGTAAAAGGGGTGAAGCTGGGCCTTAACCACTACCAGCACGAATCCAACCTGGAAGCATCGGTCAGCAGAGAGAACCTCTGATGGAGCCAAAACGATCGTGGAGAGGAACCTCTAAGGGGATCCCACTGTCATAATTACTCTGATTCTTTTAGACTGCTTGAACTTCCAAGGTGATGAGCCCACGACGAATTCAAAATAGGATTCTATACAAAGACGGAACAAGTAACCAAAAAAAGGATAGGCCCAATACGATATATTTGGATTACACAGCCTGTTACGGTACACGACGTTTTCTATGGGTAGCTGCAGCTGTCGTTGGGAGAATTCAAGAAAACTGGACATTACCACCTTGAATTGAACTTTTAAATCAGGCAAGGACACTTCTACGTGTGTTAAAAATATTTCAAGTAACAATATATTGCAGACTCAGGTGATCTAGAACCTACCACATTGTGACAATTTTTTCTCAAGTGTCGTGAAATGCAGGAAGTACAAGGGTGTTTTTTTAATATATATTTTGCAACGTAGTATCTGTACGGTGGTGTCCAATACATATTTAAGTACGTAGGATGAATTTATTGTAGCAGTAAGTGTTGCATAACATTTCAAATTTATCTGGCATAGTTAATAATCTGAAGCGGCATTGACAAATACAGTAGACCAATATATCTCAATTCATGTTATTAATCTGGGCAGTTCAACTGAAGAAGTTAATTTAGTGATATGCGATGTTATATGTGACTGAAGTTTAAGAATATTTCAGAAAAATAATAGTACTCACGCAATTTATAATTTGCACATATTATGGTCTTAAATGCGTGACTTCATTTATCGCAAATACTATGTGTAAAAGGAAACTAGTTTTTAATGTACCATCAAGATGTATGATTGGAAGCTACAAGAAAGTGTTACGTTTATTTTGTTCTCTGGTTTCAGAGACGAGGCACCATGGCGGACAATTTCTGTCTAATCAGCAACCATAATATCGAATGATTCAGTTGTTGACTAAAGCCGTTATCTATGAAACTAACACTACATTAATCAAACCTCGAGGTTTGCTTTGTTTTAACAGTTGATTAAAATAATGATAATAATAATAATAATTATTATTATTTAAATTTTTACCGATTGCGAGCAAGGCAAGCTATTTTATTTACATGCTTACATGTTAAAATGCAACTACTTGGATCATTTTCTTAATATGTGTAGCCTTCACTATAACTAAATCTAAAGAACCGAATTTTTAAATTAATATATGGTGAAATGTATTGTAACATAATGCCGTTTTTTTTTTTTTTAGCGAAAAATACCCTTTCATGAAATTATACGTATTCTCAAATAAAATATTCAAGAATTCATGTATAAAACTTTTAAAAAATCTTAATATACAGAAAATTCGTCACAGAGAGTTAGGCAATTAATGTTCACTGCCTTATCACAATCATTACAAGCTGAACTTACGTAGTACGTTCTTTTAAAGTTGCCCAATAAGTTTGTGTACATTCTTTCGATAACACCAAAATAAATTATTATTGGACTAACTAGTTTTAAGCACCCGAGTTCGTATAAAATAAGACCCGCATAAAGAAAATATTTCATAAAATGCGGCCACATAATAAACATGTTGAATAAGATAGCGTACAAAAGAAACACAAATATATTCAAGAAGCAACGTTACACTGACCAGCTCATCATGTAACTTCATTATCATGAAAGTAACTACGAGACATGCATTTACTTACCTGATACAAATTACATAGGAGTATGCAATACCGCAGTTGGAGGGATCCTGGGCGTTTGCTGTAAAAGACAGAGATAGAAAATGATGTCGAAATGTGGGAACATTATAAGGGTATATTAAGAACTAAAATAAATTGAATTTTCCTAAAACTATAACAACTTCACACTTCGATGAAACATCAAAGACGTTATATTATTTGATTCCTTTTAATATTTCAATATGTCAACTGAATGTTATATCAGCATTGTTTGGAAGAATATAAAAAATTCTGAGAAAACAGATTTCCATGCATTAAATCATTAGAATAGTAGGAACGTGCATTACCTTGCATTACACAGTTGTCTTCAACCGGCATTGTCAAACATGGAGAAGTAGGTGGATTCTCTGTTAGGAATTTGTGCAGATTTTCCAGGTTGATGGTCTCATTAGGGAATATGAGATAAGAAGGAGGAGCTTGGCCGAAACACCCGACCACACACTAGAAAAGAAAACGTTTTATTTGGCGCGGGGAACAACGTTCACAATATTCTGCTTAACAGGTAAGCGTGACATGCACAACACAGTCAAACTATGATGCATACGTAGTGTGATGCGCTGCTAGTACAATTAAGAGCCAAAAAAACTGGTACAACTGCTTATATCGTATAGGGCCCCCACGAGCACGCAGAAGTGCCGCAAGACGACGTGGCATGGACTTGACTA
This sequence comes from Clitarchus hookeri, assembly GCA_002778355.1. Lineage (NCBI taxonomy): Eukaryota > Metazoa > Arthropoda > Insecta > Phasmatodea > Phasmatidae > Clitarchus > Clitarchus hookeri. Next base: position 58,224 of record NQII01008564.1, on the reverse strand, counting down.
ATGTCTGAAGGTATGCGGGAGGCATTGAAATCTGCGCCAATTTGAGAAAGGGTTGCACGTCCGTAACGTTTAATGATTATCGTCAGTCGTCGTTTGTCCTGTTCGTTCGCGATCTTTTTCCGGCCGCAGCGATGTCGATGATTTGATGTTTTACCGGATTCCCGATATTCACGTTACACACGTGAAATGGTCGTACGTGAAAATCCAAATGTTATCGCTACCTCGGAGATGCTATGTCCCATCTCTCTTGCGCTGACTATGACACCACGTTCAAACTCACTTAAATCTTGATAACCTGCCACTGTAGCAGCAGCAACCGATCTAGCAGCTTTGCCAGAAGCTTGTTGTTTTATATAGGCGCTGCCGACCGCATCGCGTTACTCTGATTAGTTCCATAGCTCTGATATTTTTATACGCACGCCTATACCTTTTTTTTGGCTCTTCAGTGTAGGTTAGTGCCACGGCATATGAGATGTACTATCATGTGCTTGGAATGTCGAAATTGTCTCTGGAGCAATGATAGCGTTGAGCGTGAAGGCAATAAAACATATCACTACATTATAATGAACGAAGAGCTAAGTACAGCCAGTTCATGCGTGATTGGACATTGTTTTTATCTCCACCCGTTGTATACACTTTTCTACAGTTACACGAAAAAAAAAATTCAACTTTGCCATTATCTCAATAAATAGTACTTCTCCCCTGAAGTAGTGACGCTGTGAAATTGTTAGAAACACAAATATGTTTCTATTACAGCAATATTTGTTGTGTTCATGAAACCAAATGAAGTTATTTTCGGTAAACAGCAGTTTTAAGGATTAATGCTTGTAAAAATACGTTAAATCATGAAAAAGTCTTCATAATTCGCTCTCACTGTGTGTATTACATTTTGTGCATAACATGATTTTTATATGTTGTTTTTAAATGTGATAAATTTAAAAGTGATAAGTTAACGCTTGAAAATAAGTAGCAAAGGTTCTTGAAATGTCTGCTTGTCACGTCCATGCATCTAACAAAATGTATGTACTTACNGTTGAAAATAAGTAGCAAAGGTTCTTGAAATGTCTGCTTGTCACGTCCATGCATCTAACAAAATGTATGTACTTACTTTCGTAAGAGGCCGTGGTGGTTTGGAAGTCAAGACTGCTCGCCTCCAACCAAGGCGAACCGGGATCGACTCGCCGGCGGGGGCACCCGGAGTTTCGCATGTCGGAAACGTGGCGGACGCTGCCGCTTTCCGGCGGGTTTTCTCTGCTGACTCCCGCTTCGAACGCCCTTGCATTCTGCTACTGCTCCATCCGCGCCTCATTTAAAAATCACCGGCGTCGACCTAAACCTCTCAACCTATTTTCGTTTTGTGTCAATGCATGTAAACTCAAACTCCAGTCATTGTTACTTAAAACTATTCTGAAGCCCCGCTCAAGTTCTACTTTCAGGATATCCCTCCGCCTTATGCAAAACAATCTTAACAAAGTATAGAAGATTACACCAAATGGTCAACGCACCACATTTGTACTAACACAGTTTATTAATATATTGCACGATAACTATTTCTTATTANTACACCAAATGGTCAACGCACCACATTTGTACTAACACAGTTTATTAATATATTGCACGATAACTATTTCTTATTAAGCATTACCACACAACTGTTTTCTCCCTGTTGTTAATCATGTTAAATATTAATAAAATTTGATAATTTATAAATAAAAGATAAGTAAAAGTTTAGTTTAACCAGAATAGTAGACTATATAATAAGTTCGTACATCGCCAGCAGATTTGTCAAAACAACGTGTTCGAGCTGTGAAGTGGAAATATAAGATAGGTCCGGACACGGGACACGGACATGACAAGCAGTCATTCAACTGACTACAATCCGTCACACTACATTCATTGAGATATGAGACGAGTATTTAATAAAGTGTTGTGCCCTCACCCTTACAACATTCGGCCATTGCGAACAATTGGTGTTATTTTTTTAATATCTAATTGACACAAAAATGTATTATGTAAGTTAATCACTCGAATTTTTCCGAATAAATAGAAATGTTTTAACGTATGAAATTTGAAATATTTTTTTCCTCTCTCTGAATGAGCACAGGTAATGATTTCAACAGCAATCTAAGGCCGTAAACTTATCCTGCTGTAAATAAAACCGATTTGAATGAACGGTTTAAGTATACTGCTTTTGCTAGGGGAATAAGCGTTAGTGACGTGAATTACAATAAATTCCGGTAACGGGTGAACGTCTTTTCGGCCATGTACATTGGTGGCAAGTGACGTCCGGTTCGAAGCAGCAAGTTGTTGACGTGAGGGGAGTAGACGAGCGAGATCAGATGTGATCATCGTCGTATGACGTAACACTTCGTCCCTTGTGGGCACAGGTTGCCTACCACAAAGTTAAACTTGAGATATCCGTGGCATGTACGTGTATGTAATCGCTGTGTGACCTAGCAGTAGCAATGCGTTGTAAATATTAATTTTTATATGAACACTAGACTTTTTCCTTTGTTATTCCAACACAAAGGCATGTTTCCGGATATGAGTTCCTATTCCAACATTTTTCCCAGTAATTCTTACGACTCCTGAAGTTTGTAGCAGGAATTTTAAGCTTCATTTACGTGCGACATATCTACTACATTGGTTCGATGACGCCGTGAAGAACACTTCAGAAGGTAGTTTATTTACGTATACTCGCTGAAGCAGGCTTTCTGAAATACACGGAAAATGTTCTAGCAAAGCAATATATTACGGAATTCAATGTACATAATATTTTTCTACGCAAAAGTTCCTTTATGTAACAGCAAAGAAATTTCGTAATTCTCAGAACAATTATGGATAAAGTTTAAAAATTGCGTAATAATAAATTTTGACAAGCATGAAAGTAATTCAGAACAAGTCATTTTGCTTAAAACGAATAATTNTAAAATTGCGTAATAATAAATTTTGACAAGCATGAAAGTAATTCAGAACAAGTCATTTTGCTTAAAACGAATAATTACAAATGTGTATAAAGTAGATTTCGCCTTTCATTAAGCTAAACTGTTATTATTATTAGTAGTATTAGTATTTAATACTTGCAGGCTGATTTTGGCACGTCCGGGCACATCCAGCATGACTTTGTGAGAGATTTAACTCGCATGTCAGATTGAAATTGTTCATAAAATATCATGAGATGAAAATAGGTTAAGAACGTTTACTTACCGCAAGTTCTGTGACGTTCGCACTTGGGTCCAAAAGTATATCTGTGTGCGTCTTCTTAAATTCATCATAAGCTGCAAGAATGATCAAAACGTGGTTAGTTACACATGAACGTGTTTATATATATATATATAAGTACAGTCATAAAGTTCGTGGACTAACGCCTCGAGTTTCGACAGCTACGCGTCCACTTATACAGATACACACCACCCTTCAAACCGGTCAACGTAGGCCGCTATGCACGTCTGTCAATGACGGCATTACGGTAGGAAACACCGCTGAAAGATGCTGGAAGGAAGGCCCTGTACGGCTGCTCTTGTAGCAGTTGTCTTCTGAACTGAACGAAATATATGTCTACGTAGCTGCTTTTCAAGCAGGGAAAGAGAAATATATCGCATGGTGCGAGATCAGGTGAGTATAAAGGGTGGAGCAACAGGGTGACCTGTTTCCTTGCCGGTTCCTCTTGAACAAGCACAAAGCGATGTGCGGGGACCTTGCCGTTAATCAATGGCAACTCATTTCTACGTCACAGTTCAGGACGCAGTAATGACGAATTGCATCGCGTAGGCGGTGAAGTATCTTCGCATAGTGGGTCTTGTTTACAGTAGTTCTCGTGGGATAAATTCCAACTGAATAACGCACAATAAGACGAAGAACCGAGCATCGCCTTGCTTTTTGACCTGTCTTTTGTCGCGGTTTTATTCGCATTTGAGAGATGGTGATACACACGTTGGCGATTGTCGCTATTAGTTGCGGGTCTCTTAGATCTGGTTGAGAAACGACCCATCGTCGTCAGCTGTTTTGATCAGATCAACGCAAGAAGTGCGGCGTCCACTGCTGTGTAACACGCGACGTGCTCAGATCACGCGACATAATNTTTGATCAGATCAACGCAAGAAGTGCGGCGTCCACTGCTGTGTAACACGCGACGTGCTCAGATCACGCGACATAATTGTGTGGCAGGTTGCATAGCCTACTGCTGCTGCGAGATCGTCGACATTTCGGTTGCCTACTGCTGCTGCGAGATCGTCGACCTTTCGGTTGCCTACTGCTGCTGCGAGATCGTCGACCTTTCGGTTGCCTACTGCTGCTGCGAGATCGTCGACCTTTCGGTTGCCTACTGCTGCTGCGAGATCGTCGCATTTCGGTTGCGATTCGCACGCACCAAATCGTCTTTCCCTTGCGCAAAGCGTCGGTGCCACTTAAATATAGCACTGCGGCTCGTGACGTCATAGCCTTACACGTGTTTCACCATTTGAAACGTTTCAGTAGCAGATTTGCCTAACTTTTGGCAAAACATGAAGCTTCCAGTGGCTTAGTCTGCGACGTTCTCGTGTCCCGCAGATCGCATTAATACCATTCTCAACTGAGGCCATCGATCCGCTTACACTGTACCGTATGTACCGTGTGCACCCTACTGTACGTGGTGCAACGTATTTGCTGTAGTGCATCACAGCTACACAATATGCTGCCAGTCTGTGAATCTATTAACTGTCGCAGTGGTGCGTGGCTGCCTACATTCAGGCTGCAAAGTCCACGAACTTATTAACTCTGATGGTATATCACATAGCACGGTTTTGTAGGGAAACAGTTAATATTAAATTGTAACAGCTAAAACGTAATAATAAATTGGCCTTTCGCATACTACAGAAACTCTAGAAATGTATATNCGTTTCGCATACTACAGAAACTCTAGAAATGTATATATGGAAATAATGTATAATTAACAATTCACAGTACAATTTTTAATGCAACACTGATACTTGAAAATTATGCAATATTCTACAATTCATAATTTACTCTCATGTTTCAATATTAGTACCTTTACAGTTTTGTTTTCAAGGAANATATGCAATATTCTACAATTCATAATTTACTCTCATGTTTCAATATTAGTACCTTTACAGTTTTGTTTTCAAGGAAAGACTCACGTGAATGAGTCAAAGCGTTGATGCTTATGGAATTATCGGATGCCACGGTTGCATGTATTGGTAAAAGTAACCCTAAATTAAAAGTCTTTTATACAGGATTTCTCAATCATTTCTCACCAAAATTCAATTTTTTGGAGAGAGAAAAAAAAACAAAGGCGGGAGCAGGGGCTATGTCAGCGTTCCCATCTATGACATAAAATAAAAAAGAGTTATTCTGAAAAAGATAAAATAGGATTCCTATAGCGTAGCATTGTATTAGAACATATCAGTGCCCCAGAACTATATTATTAAAGCCAGGAATTAAGATACAAATTAAGTACTAATAAAATGACAAGATATGGCATGTCAAAGAGTAAATATTAATTAGTTTTTATTTAAAATAGTGTAATAGAAAGTGATAAAAAACACAGATATTATGGATTCATAAAATTAATTAATAATATGAATATAATAGAATCAAAACACTCACGTTTAGCATAAGCATCAGCTTATGTTACAGTTACTAGTACAATAGTATTTTAAAAAGAAGGAAATAACTTACAGAAGCAGGAAATTTTTCAATGGTTGTTAGTAAACACACATATTTCTGTATCTCCACCATTAAAAGTTACGGAAGCTTGTTGCGGCCGAAGTTGAAGCTCTACTCTAATAATGTCAAAGTCTCTATCGTTACGCCGGTTACCATCAAAACTCCAACTCCCCACAAGACAGTAGCTGCTAGTTTCGCTTAGCAAAAAAGTTCAGGAAAACTATGTAATTATGAAAGATTGTAGAAACCACTGGATCTGGCTGCAGTATTTAAAGAAGACTGCAATGTTAACGAAACTTGGCGGTTGATACGGAATATTTACCAGGAAGAGTATAAGAACACATCCAGAGGTTGTAAGACTGAGAGTGAGATCCAGATTTTAAAAAAAATATCGATATGAATATAAGACTTCAAACTGTACAAGTTATAGAAGAGGAAGATGTTCACATTTTTTTAATAATCTGAAAACTAAATGTGGTAAATAAATATTGATATATTTATAAGCATTCGTAATGCATACATCATTTTGTTCATAGTCATTTCAGTCAATGAGTCTTAAAGTCTACTAATTCTGCTATCGAGAGGAACTAGCCTTAGATTTACTGGTTATATTGAATACTGGGTTTTTGTCAATGGTTTGAACTCTCTTTTTTTTTTTTTTGTGAGCCACAATTATCTACTAAGATTTTATTTGTACAAATTAGAGTATTAAATAACTGTATACTTATAGAATAAATAATTTATGTAACATTTACTAGTCAGGGATAATAGTGCATACTCACTTAAAGACATGTTGAATTTCTTTGAGCATTTTTTAAAAGTAGGCTTATCGCCGTTGGTGACCTGCGAAAAGAAAATAATTTTTGTCAAATTTTGTACGTATTTTGTAACATTTGTACATTACCGTTGCTATAATTTTATGAGCAATAAAACAATATGAATAAAATTGGAACAATTATATCAATTATTACTATATGTTGTGTATAATTTGCCACTTTTAATGAAATATACTTTGGAATAGAAATGTTAGCGGGTGGCGTGTTAGTGGGCCCTCATTGACGAGCAAAATAAGAAATGAAGAAACCCGTTTTCAGGAACTTCCACGTCATATTTTTTTCAGAAATTAGAAATTTTGTACGTAATGTCATATCGAACGATTACTGGAATGTAATTTAATATGCCTCATAGAACACTGTAAAAAAGTTAACAAAGTCACTGGTACACTTGATAGGCCTACTTCCTGATCACTTTCTCTGCAATGATGGTTGAAATAATTCAGTGTCTGTAGGTTGGTTAGACTGCACAGGGGTTGGTAAATGCAAGCCGCTCTCATTCGTCCACTGACTGCTGCTGTAGTGAGATATAAGTTCTTTTCTAAACAGGACTGGCCATGAATAGCATTATTAATATTGGCTTATTGGCTTTTATTTCTGAGCGTCTTCCAGGGCGTGTTGAACTCGTGGCCCAGCAGCGGAAGGAATGCAAGCAGACGAGCTTTCATCGTGGAGATAGTCCTCAAACGAATGCGCGTTTTCTCCGCGATGGTGGTAATACTTGGCCCGCATAAAGGACGTGAGAAGCGCGCGCTCTAAGAAGCAGTCGCCGCTATGCTGCGAGATCACTGCTCCGGAGGGTTTTAATTTCCCCTGCGTCCAGAAGCACGGTGGTGTAGTGGTTAGACTGCTCGCCTCCCACCAAGGCACACCGGGTTCCATTCCCGGCATGTGGGAGTCGTGCCGGACGATGCCGCTGGTAGTCGGGTTTTCTCGGGGATTTTCCCGTTTACCCCGCCCTTGCATTTCGGTGCTGCTCCACCATACTCACCTCGCTTCACACTCATCAGCTCTCAAGACCTCTATGTTACGAGAAGCCTTAATTTCTCCACTCACTCACTCCAAGAGAGCAAGAACTAGTGTTGTTCAACATGGAAATAAAAAAAAAAGAATTATTTTCGAAAAAAGTTAAAACTAAACGCGCAGAAGAACATAAAATTGTTCCATGTAAGTTCGTAATAGTTATACATACAATTTTTTTTTTCATTCCACCGACTGAAGAACTTAAGATTCACGGACACATGACAATTGCCTTTTTGACAAAGTGCACCAACAGTGGTGGATGCATGCTAACTTAAAGTATTTACTTTCACACTTTCCAAATAGTTCTACGTTATATTAAATTGAAAGTCAGTGCGTCCTTAATAAAATACATCCTAATACCCTTTTTTCTTCCCCCGCCAATTCCCATCACCCGCTCAAAAATGTCATATGCAGTTTGTTTAACTCGGGTCTGTCTCCCCCTATCCCCTTTTTTTTTTACAATAATTTATAACTGTTCCAACACCAGAGCTCGGAGTGAAAAAAAAACTGTTGGATATTTCGTAGTGGTGGCTAAATACGAAAATCATTTAATAAACTTTCTGTGACAACAGAAAAGTTTCAAGTACTCATTTAAAATCTAAGAATTATTTATTTTGGGCGTGGAAATGGCATAAAAGTGTTTTTATGAGTAACGCTTTCAGCTTCTTAATTTTCAATGCAGAAACTTCGGAGTTGTTTTTAGGCACGCATCGCACTTTTATATTTATTAGCGTGCTATAAAATATAGGATGACCGCTTAAAGTCACGTTAAGAGACGGAAAAACCACATGCAGAAATAATTCTAATGTTGCTGCAACAAAAATATTTATATTGTGGCATTTCTTTAATAGTTTTTGCTCTAGTAACATTAATAATGTTGTAGAAAGTTATTTAATGTTAACCATTTACAAAGTCATGCATTACTGTAACGCACACATCCTATTGAAGTGTTAATGTTAACAAAGCCTCTAAGTAATGTTGCTCCAACCAGAAGTTGTATTACGCTGAAATTAACAGGAAGAACAAAATATTTTGCTTTACTGCAGCGTTAAAGAAATGTCCAACCAACACAAGGTTACGCTAACTTGGTGTCGTAACAATGGCGGATAGCAGCGAACAGCGATAACCTCGTACGCCAGTTGAGCGCCTTGCATGTACAGACTTACGTTAAGTACAGAAACTGCTAACTGCAGCATTATAGCCTTGGTTTCATTAAAAAAGTTTACCACCTCACTGCCAATGTGCATGTACGGTTTATTAATGTTTGCGAGACCTCGAACACAAATTTTTTTCCATTTCAAAGAACTTTGTCACGCCCAGTTAAGTGCTCACACCGCGAATAAAACACTGCGAAATTGAAATAGCCTGCTATGATGCACACATGTCGTTTTCAAAAAGACATTACATACATTTCCCGTTTCGTTTCATCCCCCTGCACTATAATAAGATTTTAATATAAACAATAAAATATTTACTTTAAATTATTATAATAAATTAATAATTATAAATTAATAGATAACATATTGTAATATAAATTATTTTTATAATAATGTATGGATATTTAAATAATAATAACATAAGATAGGATATTAAATTGAACATAAATTATTATATGCAGTTAATCCCTTACTTTTTCATTTATATGAAAAAAAAATGAAAAAGTAAGGGATCTATACATAACTAATACCTATTATATAAGAATATTTATTTATAATTAAGAGCCCTAATGAGATAGCGCAGTTACAACACAATGGACTCGCATTAGAGAAAGCCCGGTTCCGACCCCATCCAGCCATCCTGATTCCGGTTTTCCATGGTTTTCCGGAATCACTCCAAGCGAATGTTAGGGCGGTTTTTGTTATACGGGCCATCGCCGATTACTTCCCCTGTGCTGTTTGTCTGGTAAACGTTTTTCCATTTCTACAGATTTCACTGTCAACGAGATGGCACGTTCAAGCAACTATCAAAAAGCATGTGATTAAAATATTTGTTAGCATATAAATGTGAGGTAATGTAAAGACGTAGCGTGTCGTATTGTGGAAGCGACGGTTCCAAGCACACGCATCATTCGCTCTGGTTCAGATCCCTACCACCACACTCAAGGACATTCCCGAGGACAACAGCTCGCAGTCCATTCCTGGTTACTTCCGACTCTTCCGAAGCCCCGCCGAGAACCTACTTCCGGGATATTGCTCAGTCTCCTGCAACTAGAAAATTGCACTTAAAGGGCAATGCACCGCATTCGTGCGAACTCAGCTCAATAATATTTTTCCATGAGAACTTTTTCTTACTAGGCATTACCAACATTCCTATTTTTTTTTTCATTGTATTTATTTCGTATTAATTATAAATTAAATATTATAATTTATAGATGAGACATAAGCAAAATCGTAATTGAACTAAAAATGTGATACTTTTATTTTAGCAGATCTATATAGCGCTTGCGATACACTCTAAACTCGAAACAGTTAAAGCTGCTGCAATGAAGCGAATTTGACAGCCGATATTTTCAAACTGCTCCGCTTCAATCAGTAAAACTCTAATGATCATTATAGTTGGATAAAACTAGTGATGTCACGCTGATTCGTCAGTTGATAACAGCTCATTAACTAAAGTATCGGTAAAATAATTTTACTGATTGAGATCGCTTATATAGATTTAGAATGCATTGAGGAAATAGCGCAGCACGTCATACACGGGGATACTTTTCAAAGGTCTGATTCAATAAGTGTGAAGATACCGCGAACAACCTGTATACGATACTCACCACGAGTACTGCGAGGCCGGCGACGAAGAGTGCAGTTAGCAGACGAAACATGGTGATTTCTCGACTCGTGGCTGGAACTGCTCACTGCGAAGTCGACGGTACTGCAGAAACGCACAAGAATTATGTTGCATTACAAGTTCACTACCTGACCATTTGTTTGTAACTCTCAGTAGATGACATTTAGCAGTGACAGTTTATTTATTCTCTATAAATGTATTACGTTGGCTGTAAACTTATTCAAATGTACGGTATCTTACTGCACTTAAAAATTTATTTTTAGTAGAAAAAGATCAAATATATTGAGTTATTAATGTATTCCAGCCAAAAAAAATTCGACAATTTTTTGTAAAGGAATGTGTTTTATTAAATGTAAACCTCATGAATAAATTGGAAACAAACCATTTTGCATTACCTTGAAATGTATCATTTTAAATATATTTTTATGTGATGTGAAAACACTTGATATCCCTAAGTCTAGTTTTTTTTTTTAGATTGTAAATTGCCACTTAAAATAACTGAAGGGCTTTCCCCATTACCATTAATAGTGGGTTATAATTTTGGAATCGTCTTTTTCATGTGTAATACTCTGTCAGTGCTGGATCTAAGAATTTTTGTTAATGATAAAGGCATGGAGGTAGAGAAGGGGGGAGCAAAATTTGCTTGGCCTTAGTGGTATGCGGAGGGGGTCCTCCTATNTTTCATGTGTAATACTCTGTCAGTGCTGGATCTAAGAATTTTTGTTAATGATAAAGGCATGGAGGTAGAGAAGGGGGAAGCAAAATTTGCTTGGCCTTAGTGGTATGCGGAGGGGGTCCTCCTATTTTTTTTTTCACAAAACATTTTAATGGCGAAAAGAGAATTATTTAGTAGACAACAAAAACTGTTTGTTAACTATTGCAAAACGAAGCATATTTTTGTAGTCACTTATAAACTACTGCATTTTTTTCGTCGCCATAAAACATCTGGCAGTGTTAAACAAAATTTTTTGCAGATAGTACAGAGAATAATTTTGAGAAATACCTTTAAAAGGAATTTTAATACAACCATAATAATAATCTTAGGCTGCCCGAGGTTGTAACTCTTTTGCAAGCACTGCTTGAGGCCTATTTTTCTTATTTCGCGTCCTTACACCACAAGTACAGAGTATATTGCCATGGGCCTAATGACTTTATTCATTCGCCAGTCAAGTAAGTGTAAACGTGAAATGGTTAAGACCCTTAACTGTGTTGGTAATATGTCGTTTTGTACTATAATGTGTGTAAAGCAAACCAAATGACAGCCTTAAATTTCATAAATTCACTCGCAACACGTCAGGACTAGGAACTATTTTCCTAAATAAATCGCTACTAACTTAACAGGGATTTTGCATCTATGCAGTTAACGGACAGTGACTTTTTTTTTCGAATGTTGATTATATATAAAAGTGCTTACCTTACCGTGAACAGCCAATGACTGAAGTTTCTAGAGAAGCGAGCGAACCGCCGGGGATCCACTCAGTGTCGCCAACACAGCGAGATTCTGGGTTCAAAATCCGAATACGTCGTGGAAGCTTGTGGGTCTTTCACGTGTGAGATAAATTTATTCTGTGTTCTAAACTGACCCCTGATTATCCTTTCGAAATAAATCTGGGGCGTCGATCAGCTGTAAAACATTTAAACTACAAGTCCTCGAGCTCACCAGTTTCCTTTCCAGATGACCGTTGCCGACTTTCCGCTGTTAAACAACTGCTGAGACAGCGAGACTGGGTTGTACGGACGTCCTGTTCCTTGCAGGTGTATATGCACTTGTCTTATCACGAGATTACTTCCCGCAGTTGTTCGCGAGGCCGTGGTGGGCGTCAACTGCACCCCGCGGGGCGCTCGGTCATTATGTTTTCCAATGTTGGCTAACCTCTGCGTTGCAACCTTATCGACAAGGCAAAAGCTTCCTGATTATCGCTACGCTACCACGCTAGCTTTGTGTGGATATTGGTTATCGGTATTCAGAAATAGCCTGCGTGTTTCAGTTCGAACTGAGTCGGTACGTAGTCTTCCTTCGGAAAAGCATTTAATAGCAAGTTTTCAAGACGGTTAAGCTCGTACTAGCTGCCGATACTTCATCCCTACCATGTTATTAAAAGTATAAAAACACAGTTAACAAACCATTTTTAAAAAAATTTGTTCCATCACTTAAGATTTTCCGGGCAATGTTAAGACATCAACAGTTAAATAGTTTTATCAAACAATTTACTCCAGGGAAATATGATTCGTTATTTTATACAAACAACAAATCTGAATAATCAACGAAAACGAAAATTTTTAAAAAGCCAATCAAATCTTAATATCCTAAATTTTTATCCTCACTTTAAACGGGTTTAAATACTACAGACTTCATGGCGATTTAGAATTTAATAAACACTATTAATAAAATTAATTCAGATGTATTAATGATTCAGGCAGCAGAATTAATACTGTACCATTAAAGAGCTGTAAACTTAACCAGTCATATTATCAGTATGAAGTTTATATGCATATAATGTATATTCTTTGTCTGCATAAAAAGGCAACTACTTACTTGCCCAGATCATAGGAAAAATAAACGCAGGTATTTGCTCAAATCTATAGCAGTGATTATCTATAATTTAAAAAAACATGTGACTACATGTTTTAAATTAAGTGTAAGTGGAGAGTTATTCATGGGTTCCCGCCACCTCCAGACTTGTAGCTCACAGTTACCGGAATTACTTGTATTTAACTTTTAAAAAAATTGGCACTTTCAATATAAATATGTTTAGTTTTATTAGGTACATATTTTTATAATTCTCTGGCCATTGGTTATGCGCAACTACTGCAACAATGGGTGCTTATCGGGCTTCTCAGTTAACAGAAAATAAAATATTTTATTTATAAAAAAAACTATTCCTCGTGAGTAAACTAGGGATGCAATGCCACTTATCTAAAACTATGTCATACAAAATGCTGAAAATTATCAGTCCACGAGAAAAAAGAATGAAATTGGAGAAAATAATAACTGAAAAATAATAATAATTTCAAGCGCATGTTTCCACGAATGAAGCTATGGACTTTCGTGCCCTTCTTCAGTTCTCACTTTGCGCAGTCAGCAAAGTGGTCATATAGGTAAAAAAAATAATAAATAATGCTGGAAAAATAACACTGATGATACGAAGACATTTTGAAATTAATTTTCGCCAGTAATTTGACAGAAGTGCATGATCTCAGCTCTGAAAGGAAATCATTTTCACTGTAATCTTGCAACGTTCAGCAGCAGCTTATTCAATTACAAAACTTCTTGTGGCGGAACCCTTGAGGGTGGAAGGAAGTTTCTTCTTGAGTTATGTGCTGGCTGTGAGAATATGTTTCTCCCAGAAATGAAGCAGCACTCGTCTGTAAAATCACTAAGCAATGTTAATTTTTAATTTGCCTTCCTTTCCTCAACCTTCTCTTCGATATCACTGTTTTCAAACCGAGTTCAGAAATGGATCGGAAACGAATTGTTGACAGTGGACTGCAGCTCGAAAATCATTCTGAATGGGGCAGTCCCTTGTAAGCTCAAATAAAACACTTTTACCTCCATAACTTTACAATGTGAATGCTTTAAAGTTTACACGAAAAGCACATTTATCTCTTGAAAATAGGAAATAAAGTCTTCAGTGATTTACAAACATTGTAGTAGATTGTTTTACTTTGATTAAAACAGTGATATATGAAAAAACATGCTAATCGTGTATAGTTGGAAGATTTTTTCTCTGTCTTTAAATAACAGTAAAACTCCCTCAGAAAATTGAAAGACTATTAAAAATGTATACAGTCATTTGTTTATCTGCGAATCGTTTCAAAATATTTTTAAATTATATTTTTCATTCCTTGCCAACTGTTAATTTGTTATCCTCGGCATATAACAAAATAAACGTTTTAAAATAAAATAAGGATACAAGCTACTATTTATAATATTCCCTGAGATTTGTTGTTATGGAAATATTAAAAACAAAACTATGTAATTACCCACCCCCACTGCTCATAAACAGCACAGAAATGCTTTGAAGAAAATGGATTTAGCTTTGTGTAAGAAATTTTCCTAAGATTAATAGCGTTTAAATATTTTCCCTAATATGCATACCAAGCAAGCTTCTAAAAAAAAAAAAAGATAATACTTTTGATTTTAGCCTGCAAGCAGCCACGTTTTCTAACGCTCACATTTTCCAACGACCAAGAATTTCTCACACTATGCTATTGGCTTTTCTGTATGTTTCCAACACAAAACCCACCTTTTGAAAATGACAATTCGCCCATCTCCTTAAAGTTTGTAAGACACTGTTTGCGTCATGCATCCTCCCTGTGAGCAGATCAGAATTATCTTTTATAGTCAACTCATATTTACTTCCAACTTTTCTGAAGCCCTACTAAAGTTCTATTTCCAGCACATTCATCCGTCTCATACAAAAAATGCTTAATCGAGTCAAAAAATCACACCAAAGGGACAGCGCACAACATTTGTGCGCCCTCAGTCTAATAATATTTTGCGTAAGAAGTTTCCTTACTAGGCATTACCAACACACCTATTTTTTTTTCTCTTTTTTTTATTAATGTCAGTTTTAAATTTAATATTATAACTCATACATAAAATATGTATACAATTTCAATTAATGTTAACAAAAGTATAAAACGCTCTGTATACACGACATATATAGGAAACGATAAAGCACGTCATGCATTAGATAATTTTTCAAAGATTTTATTTAAAAAGTGTGAAGAAACCGCGAATAGACAATGCCATAATAATGCAATGCTTATGGCTTCTCACAATAGACTTGAATCCGATATATCCTCTGTTTTGAACTGGTGTACAGCCTTACTGTTTTTGATTTCCCGAAATCACCCCAGGAAATTTGTAGGATTGTTCCTTAATACAGGCCAAAACCGGTTTACTCCCCTCTCCTGACTGTCAGGAGGCTACATATTTATGTTTGTAATGAGGCCACTGCCACTAAAAATAAATTAAAAACAAATTAATAAGTAAGATAATAAATAGGAAAACGCATGTCTCCTCATTGGCTGTGCAAACTTAACAGTGATACAATTTTACGGAAACACGAATGTTGACTTTTGCAGCAATGAGGTTACCGCTTTTGCATTTAACGTCCATCTTGTGATCACCAGCACAGCACTGAAGCGAATGTGATTAGAAGAGAAAATGAGTTCTTTATCAGAAAGTACCGAAATATGAAGAAACTTAAAAACAGTAAAAGTCGGGTGTTCTTATTAATTAATATATGCTATCAAGTTTGGTGAAATTTGGTTTATGGGTTCAAAAGTTTTTAGGAGGAGACACGCACATGTGCATGCACACAGACTCACAGACAGGAAAGTGATATTATAAGTATATCTCTCCTTCTGGAAGTAGGCTAAAAACGCAAACTACCTTCCGGGCTTGTAAAATGTCTTAATTGCCGTTCGTCAGCAGACACTGCTCAGAAATGTTGAACCGTTTTTAAACGACAACTATATAACTGAACCTGCACACTGTTCGCGGCCTGGACAGTTGCCATTTCGCGTATCCATTTTTCAGTTACAGCAGTACAAAAACTGGCGAATGTCATTACTATTTTGCATTTTATCAGTTACATTTTTTGATGCTCTGTAATAATAAGTACAAAGTTGCTGTGTTGAAAATATGTCACTACTCCCATAAGTCATACAGATTTACATACACCAAAAAATTATAACTTGTCGCCTGAATTTGGTAGGAATCGGTTAACTGTTTCCCTAGATGTCATAAAATGTTTTGTTATTAATGTTCCACTACCTAACAAAATGGTTGAGAAAATAGGCTCTATGTATACACGTATAATTTTGTTGATAGATGCTGCGAGCATACAAAGTTAAGATTGAAATTGATTACGTGGTTTCACTGGCAAAGCATATAAAACTAAAATGTTTATACATCCACCATTTTGAAAATAACTGTCTGAATTATTTAAACAAACCAAATTACATGGCCCACCGTAGTACGACTCGACTGCTTCATTTGGTAGGAATGGGCCGATTTCTTCTCGAGATATGACACAAAAACTTTATTTTTCATGTGGCGCTATCTTACAAAATGGTCTAGAAAAGGGGCTCTATGCAGTCACATGTTTTTATTTTAATAGAAAATGTTTCCATACAAAGTTAAGTATAAATCGGTTGCATGTCTTTGTAGATATGGCATACTAAGATAACATGTTTGTATTTTAGCAATTTTGAAAATATGTGTCTGACTTAAAACATAGATTATTTCCTTGTCCTGCTGTAGTACTACACATTTATTCAAAATTGGTGATAATAAGATCATTTGTTCACTAGGTATGACATAAGCACTTTATTTTTAATTTGATGCTTTCTTACAAAATTACATTCAAAATAAGAGCTTGTATTACCTTAATTGATGCTAGTAATATACATTTACAGCGTACAAAGTTTAATCGAGATCGGATAACTTGTGGGGTAGGCAGAGAAAATTACATACAATATTTATATAGCAGTCATTTTTAAAATAAGTGCACTATCTTTTCAAATTTTACATGTTTACATAAACTACCATAGTATTAATTACTTGCAAAATTTGGTGGGCATCGGTTCTGTAGTTTTCAAGATATGATGTAAAAGCTGTATTTTTCATGTAATATTTCTACCAAAATGGCGGACCAAGATTAACATCCATTCCTAGGTTGACGCACTGTCAACATACCAAATTTGATTTTAATCGGTTAAGGGGTTGCTGAGATATGACATAACACCCCAAATTTTCAAATAGCCGTCATTTTGAAAATAATTATCTGACGTAGTCAAAACTTTATAGGTTAAAAGTTCTGGCTAATAAATGTTTGTTTACCATGTTTGGTGAAATTCGGTTAAACATGTTCAACAGTTTTTAGACAGACACACTCATACATAATGTTACGAGTTTAGGTCAGACCCTTAGCTGAGCGGCCTGCCTGATCACACTTTCACTTATTTATCCAGGACACGGACCGTGATGGCTGAAATAAGTTATGAAATCGCAAACCACAGAAACCCCCTCCACCGGCCAGTAAACGGGGACAACGCAGCCGATATAGGACTGTGTAGTCCGTGGGCGATGTCTTTTGTCGTCGGGCCATTGGAACGAAAAGATCACTGAATATGGGTGTGTCCGGCCGTCGACTTGCGCCATTTTAATCAGCCTCCGGAATCATGAACAAGGTGGGGACTCTCCAATTAGGCTTTACTCAAGATGTGGCTAGATAAATTTTTATAAAATAATATAATTTAATATTTCAGTATATTTGTATAGCTATCCCTGTTCATATTCAATCATATTTATATTGAAATAATATTGTACAACCTCAATGTTAAACAAACCTCTTTTATAAAGTGTTCATTGCATAACACTTGTCAATAACTTGTTACACCCCTATATCCCCGTTAAGAATAAATATCATAAAAATACCAAAATCATAACAATCGTGGAGGCTTGGTTCCTCCCTACCCCAATTGCAATAGATTTCCCACCCACCCATGCTAATTTACGTATTAAAAATAACAAAATTTCTGCCACGTCCACTTTTAACAATAAAACTTTTAGCTTATAAGTGGCAGAATAATTAAAATAATGTCATAATTTCTACTGTTACAATTTAATAGGTTTAAATAATAAATTACTTTTTACAGCGCAATATATAAAGTTACAAAGCAATTATTTGAAATCTAAATAACAAACGTTATTAAAATTTCAATAATTTCCGTATGAACCGCAAGTATCTGGTTGCGTGTATTTACCTCAGCAAAACCATTGTAGTAATTAAAATAAAAATATATATCACCTGTGTCACTGGTTGTAATTATTAGAAATCAAACTATTAGTGTGATAGTAATTCATAATCACGTGAATATTTAAATTAAATTAACTTTCAACTCATGCTAATTGAATGAATTCCATACATAACATAATAATGTTGTAAGATATTATTGTGCTCGGATTAAGGTACAGGATTTTTTTATGCTCTCCCATCAGTCAACATATCTTTAATAGAAATGCATAGAAAAACGATATGCCAGTTAACTATGAGATTTTTGTACGCTGATAGAAAGCCCATATTATGTTATAAGTTGCCATATTGAAGGACGAGTAGTCGCAGCTACATGCAAGGTGGTGCGACCCAGTTGCAAGGTGCCGAGGCAACACATTCCCGTATCAGCACTTCCCCGCGTCTCGAGCGCCGCTGTGTTGCGAAAGCGTGTGCAAGTGCGCGCCACGCAAATGTTTCTCCTCGCCCACTTTAAACTTTAATTGTATTGTTCTAGTTATAAGTTCCTCATACTCCCAATATTCTCATACACTTCCAACAATCCATTGCCATACGGACACGGGGCAGAATAAATTCCGATGATTCGCGCATTATTGTGATTAACAGACTTAGCCCATTACCCGGGGCTTTCGCATGTGCTGAATTGCATACCAGTCCTGGAGTGGATGCGCAGACTGCTAAACCTGGCGTGAGAAGGTATAATTGTGTGCAATGTCAAGGGTATTTAAAGAAATGGGAACAGAGCCCGAGACATGCTCACTTTGACTGTGACTGTCCGCTCACGGTTTAACCACATACACGCAATTGTCAGTTCTTACTCGTTTCGCGTGAGATGTGGAGCAATCTTTGGGCCTCTGACGGAGTGGTGACCCGACCAGAGAGGCCTTTCTTCTGTGCTCTACTGACCTTGAAAGATTTCTGGTAGTAGGGGCGCAACCTGGATGCATTGGATTTTTGTAGTGTGTCCTTTCTCTACTACAAGTTTCTTGAAAGTGTACCATGAGGGTATTTTCGCTTTGACCGCCCTGCTGTAAGTCATTGCGTGGAGATTTCCCCAATCCCCGTATGCTAGCCTTTGGTGTGCAAGTAGAATTGCAATTAGTACCAACTTAATTATTTATGTGTTCCTTTCATCTCTACTATCTTTTCTTTCCATAATCAGTGTCATAATGTATATACTATGTGTTGTCCCTCGGCCTTCATAACATTTAATTTGTGTGGAAGTACTATTATAGTTACTCTTTAAATATTCATTCTTCTCCTCTTTATTACTATCTTAACTTTTTATTAATCAATGTAATTATGTTCTACTTGTAATGTGTTGGTGTCCAGCATGATTATTAACATTTTAATAACTAAGAGTTTTATCTGCGCACACAGCTAACTGAAATAAATTATTTTCAGAAACAAAAAAAATTTTATATGAAAATAGGTATTTGTATAACCATCCCCATTTGTAGACATTGCCTAAAAAATAGATTTTAAACATAAACATAAGTTAGCTTTCGTATATCAACTATTTTGTCTCTTATTATGTGTACATAAATTATCTACATGAGATTTTATTAGGGAAGGTAATATTAATTGCGGCTTGTCGTCACCTAATTAAAGAAAATGCATGTATTTGAAAGAACATCCATAATCGATATGCCAGCCACCGGACACGAGTTGTAGATATTGCCCTGTTGCCACTCTGGCCCCTGATGCGTGAAACGGCATGAGGCAATCAGTTGGAGTAATGGAAGTAATGATAGTTCTCCATAAAAACACACCACCCTTGCGGAAATGTCCATCACGTTACCCACATGTGAAAAAACCATGGGTTACCTGTTGAAAAACGACCTTTGATCATTGAAGTGTCTGGCTAACTAACCGTTCGACTACCAGAGTCCCGCTGCACAAAACAGCAAGTTAGTGATCGTAACAGGAGTAGTGTAATAACAATGGAACGGTTGGGAAAAATTCCCAAGCCGAAATAGCTCAACTGGGAGAGCGTTAGACTGAAGATCAAAAGGTCATTGGTTCGATCTCGGGCTTCGGCAGCCGAATTACTTCCTTTTTTTGTGTACTGATCATGTTGTCGTTTTTCTGTACGATTTGGTAAAAATACTAAAAATTTACCTTAAAATAAAAAATTAGAAAAATTAGAAAATGGCAATCACTGCCTCTTATAAAATTCATTCGTGAAGAAGACAAATACGCTCTGTTCGTTATGTCTGATTGTACGGAAGTTGAAGTATTTGTATAGCAATACTGCCCGCAAAATAAATATATTTATGTTCCCAATCAAAGTAGTTATTTACGGTATATTTAAGCCACGTTTTTCGGAAATATTGGCAAAGAGTAATTAATTCCTTGAGTAAATATATCACACAAAATTGAGCGGACATTCCGTAGCAAAATAGGTTACGGCCATGTCCACCGTGGCAAAGCAAGTGCAAAATACATCTGTGTTCATCCGTTCTTGAACGCTAACAAATGATATTTGTCCAGGGAGAAATTGTTGTTAATGTATTTTCCTGATGATGTTCTGATGTTCGGGAAGAAATTTTTCTAATAGCATCAGAACCCAAGCTGAAATCGAACTTTTAAATTTTTCAAAATTTAATATTATGTTCCATCATTATGCAAGGGGCCCACCTATCGGCACTTGAATTGTGTTGCAAAGTGTCTGAAATAAGCTTTTTTCCACCAAACTTTGTAACGTGCGACTAATGTGCTTATATACGAAAACAATGCTCTCAAGACGTCACGCACAATATGTTCACCCTTTCAGAGCTTTTTCACACAGCNTCCACCGTGGCAAAGCAAGTGCAAAATACATCTGTGTTCATCCGTTCTTGAACGCTAACAAATGATATTTGTCCAGAGAGAAATTGTTGTTAATGTATTTTCCTGATGATGTTCTGATGTTCGTGAAGAAATTTTTCTAATAGCATCAGAACCCAAGCTGAAATCTAACTTTTAAATTTTTCAAAATTTAATATTATGTTCCATCATTATGCAAGGGGCCCACCTATCGGCACTTGAATTGTGTTGCAAAGTGTCTGAAATAAGCTTTTTTCCACCAAACTTTGTAACGTGCGACTAATATGCTTATATACGAAAACAATGCTCTCAAGACGTCACGCACAATATGTTCACCCTTTCAGAGCTTTTTCACACAGCNATGCTTATATACGAAAACAATGCTCTCAAGACGTCACGCACAATATGTTCACCCTTTCAGAGCTTTTTCACACAGCTCAAAGTATTTTCCAGAGCTCTGTATCTGACAATACTCTCGTCAGGAAACACATAAAAATGCTCCAGAGTCACGCACTGAACATTGTCGCAGACTTTTACCAATGAATTGGTTGGGTTCACAGCTGAACCCCTGTTCAGTGCACGTGGCACGACGTGAAGGCTGCCTGCTAGTTCCGTCACTTGCGCTTAGTGGCATGTCGCACTTGATGCTGGTTACATTGTAGCCCTTATCGTTCCCACACGGAAAATAGCGAAGGTAGGCGGGCTCTGTCACGTTCATTTTGGTGTCCATGTTCGGCAAAAGAAAAGCACATGTGATGAAGCAGGGAATGAACCATGTTATTCCCAGTCAGCGGCTCACGTGGACTTTCACCTAGATCTGCTTAATAAAATAATTTTCGGCATATTATGTACTTATGTACTGGACATAAACTTTAATAAATATCATCACATCAGCGTATCAGTGATAATTTCTGACCACACTTTGATATCGTCTGGATTTATTAAGTGTATTCGAATTTTGGTGTAGCTTCTTTGTGCTGCCTCCTTCCAAGCATGTGTCCGCAGCTTTCGTCAAGCTCTCAAATGTTTTATTATCTATGAATAAAATATTTTATTATCTGTAAGTTGCATAATATGAATATAATATTTTGTGTTAACAGATACCGAGCAGTGCATTTCCAGATCCCTATCGCCGAAAGCCAGCAGAACATTTTTAGTTATGGATTAATATTAAAGCGAACAATTATGTTATTCTCTTGATGTAAATTATAAAAACTTACTCTGTTATGTTTCCTTACACACCCACACAAATAATGTCGTGCGTTTTAATCAACACGCTATATTTATTCCTCTTACTTTTGTTGTCCAAATGTATTATAACATTTCAAATTAGACCTGTGTTTCCACTCAAGAGTACCTACAACACGTAGGCTGCCACTAGACCCAATCAGCAAGCACTCTTCCAAGCACCACCAATCAGAGACTACCTGCCCTCCTATTGGTGCGCTCGGAATAGTGCCAGAATCGTATATTTACTTCCTGTTTTCCACCTCACCTCAGTGCTGTCAATATTATTGTGCAGGTGCGCCCGCGCAGAAATATTGACAGCAGTTTCCCCTCAAGGATGCTTGCATCCACAGCGCCGCCTCTTTCTCTTCTATATTTTCAACTCCACATTAAAGAGCATGGATTCCACACCTGCTGCCTCCTTTAGAATTGTTTAATGCATGAGCAAGTTTCGAACTTCTTTCCTGTCGGGAGGGTTTTTACGGTGCCTATGTCGGTTTTTCCCCTCCCCCTTCTTAGTTATAGCTTCTGCTATTACACACTCAGGGACGCAGTCATGGCCACAAGCCTGGCCATGGCTGCTTTATCCCTCTTTGCCGCGATGCACGCCTCCTTTCCTAAATTCNATGGCCACAAGCCTGGCCATGGCTGCTTTATCCCTCTTTGCCGCGATGCACGCCTCCTTTCCTAAATTCCCTCTCACGTAGGCGTATGGGGCCTAGCGCTGAGACGCAACTAAGTCCACACCTACCCCCGGACAACACTTAACACTTACTAATAGGGTAGTTAGAAAAAAAGAAAGAAAAAAAAACACCTTAGCTCAGTCTACTGCTGTTGTTCTTCAAGTGTGTCACCTGAAGAAGGAGATAGATTTCAGGTTCCGAAACGTCGTGAAGACTTTAAATTATTTTTTGTGTTGTCATTTTTTCGTCATTATTTGTGTGGTTCCTGTGTTGTTCGTAGTGTTGAATTATTTGGTTTCACAATCTGACAAGGAATATTTTCCTGGCTGGTGTTTCATTGTGGTTTTTTCTTTCTTGTGTGTGTTTTTAGTTTTTATTGTTCAGCTGTGTCCACTGATATTATTTAATGCACTGTTTTTTAACATGTGTGGTTCTTTTCGTTTTTGTCACGGTGTTGTCTTTTCTATTGGTTTGCTTTTATTATCTGTCTTTTTTAAAATAATAAGTTATTAATCCGTTTTTTGTCGTTTTGATAATATACATATTTGTTTTCAATTGACAAGGAAACAGCTTTCAAAATTATCTTCCTGTGATGCAAAAAATTTTTTTCGTTTTTGCCTTGCTGAGTTTTGTGTGCGCCATGGTTTTGTTCTTTATTCCCATGGTCGGCAATGGACACAGTCCAATGAAACTATCATAATAACATGAACTCATCATTGCATTAAACTTCAAAGTTAAGAACAAATTATAAATTTTCATTCCCAGTTAAATGTCACTATTGTTTGACACAAAATTGTATGTAGATGAACCCACATTGAAATTTTTGGTTTTGAGGTCATTGGTTAAAATAATGAATTCATGCGGAATGAAGCTGCTTATATATGTAAGTATAATAAGTAAAATGTATATTTTATAAGATTTAAATATAAAGTAAGTTATAAAACTGAGGTCCAAGAAAAGTAATATATGTTCCAAATGTTTTATTTAAACTTTTGAAAATATTCAGTGTAATTTGTTTTTTCGGTACGATTAAAACATTTAGAGAAAGAAAGAATGCCAATAGCATTTCAAACTTTCGAAAAGCAGTGATACCAAGGCCAGCACACTACTTAACCAATGCTTCCATAAACATTACTGTTGCCAGACATAACATTCTTGGCATTCTAAGGGCACGCGTTGAAACAATTATTTTCTTTTTCCAAGTTAACGATCTGTGATATTTCCTGATTCGCATATATATATTACTTCTTAATTTTAAATATTAGTTAATACATTTAATATAAGGTAATAAGTATAAGAGAGACGAAGAGATAACTATTCACCCATGCCCAGGTGCATTGAACAGCGCCCGTCAGAAGACAACTGTTTGTGTGAGAATGTCGTGCGGGTTGTGGCTCTAGCAGGCGCACGCCTTTCTTACGAGTGTCTTAGGGCTGCTAGGGGAGACGCCAGCAACACGATAAACAACGCATTGCTCAACGCTGTCGTCTGGTTCAACAACTCAGCTACGTCGAGGAAGGTCTATAGATCCTATTTGTTCATAAGTATCACGTCAGATACTTTGTTCTATTATATCGAATTTCGATCATGGCCGTACGTAGATATCGCCNTTTGTTCATAAGTATCACGTCAGATACTTTGTTCTATTATATCGAATTTCGATCATGGCCGTACGTAGATATCGCCATTAAGAGGGGCACTTAAATTTCATTTAGCGTAATCTGAAACTATAAAGTTTGTGTTCATACATACGGAACTACATGCGTATGTACACTCATACACAAAAACGCAGACACCGACATACATGTACACACCAATGAGTCACTGATTCATTGTTATTTGAGGGTACGCCATCAGTAAAATCAACACAAAAACTGAAGATGAAAACAATTCAGTACTTCACGACGTAGCCGCAATCGTCCAACANTTTGTTCATAAGTATCACGTCAGATACTTTGTTCTATTATATCGAATTTCGATCATGGCCGTACGTAGATATCGCCTTTAAGAGGGGCACTTAAATTTCATTTAGCGTAATCTGAAACTATAAAGTTTGTGTTCATACATACGGAACTACATGCGTATGTACACTCATACACAAAAACGCAGACACCGACATACATGTACACACCAATGAGTCACTGATTCATTGTTATTTGAGGGTACGTCATCAGTAAAATCAACACAAAAACTGAAGATGAAAACAATTCAGTACTTCACGACGTAGCCGCAATCGTCCAACANCCATCAGTAAAATCAACACAAAAACTGAAGATGAAAACAATTCAGTACTTCACGACGTAGCCGCAATCGTCCAACACCCCGCTGCGTCATCTACGAATGGGAGTCGAACTACATCTTGACATCAAGCATCCTTATTGGTGTAGACAAAAATTAAGAAACGATAGGATACGTGTGTTAAGAGAGAAAAGAAAAACAGTGACTTTATTGTCTTGTGCTTTCTGGCTGCCATCACAACACGCTTGCGCAAAGGTTGGTTGCACTGGTTTATGATAGAACACTTGGACGATAGAAAAGGTATTGGTGGAATTTCCATTTTGAATGACTGCATTACACGACCATGACCTGCTTAACCCGCCTTTTAGGTATGCCTAATCTCACGACAGTGAAAAAAGGAACTCATAGGTAGTCTTACTTGTGTGATTAGAGGATCTGAACTTATATTAAATCTGCTCTAAATGAATTTTATTATGCCTGTTTTCAGTCGCCGAAAAACTAACTGTCATTCGTCGGCGCATCGACATTAGCTAAAGATTTATGTACAGATTGTATCTGCCCAAATGTTACAAACATAGGAAGGTGATTCCTCATGCGAAATAAAACGGAATACGTATTACGACCTATGGCCTAAAGCAATTATTGAGAGTCGTGAAAACATGAGGATTAAACAGTATTATTTTAACGCATTTCATAAAACACGTGTGATCAGACAGCAAATTTGAGTATAATGCTTTGTGAAATGGAGGTGTAATAAGAGCGATTATTCGAATCGTGCCTCGCAGGCGCAGCACAAAAGTAACTTACAACGCCCACAAACATTGGGCTGTCGTTATGACTCCATGCAATGATGCAATCGCTAAGTAGCGACTGACAATTGCCAAAACAACAGTGATTACCATTCGTGACGTACGTTACAGATAACGATAGAAAATATTATCTCCACCTCGGTAATCGAAAAAATATTATTTTTATGATAGCAAAAGCTGTTACAGTGACTGTTCAAAGTAGTGTCGTTGTACGCCAGTACGCAACTGACAGCGCCGGAGCAAATATAGCCGGGTTCCTTCAGACGTTCCCTAGCGTGTTTCGTGTGACGTCGCAGGGTTCCTTCAGACGTTCCCTAGCGTGTTTCGTGTGACGTCGCAGGGTTCCTTCAGACGTTCCCTAGCGTGTTTCGTGTGACGTCGCAGGGTTCCTTCAGACGTTCCCTAGCGTGTTTCGTGTGACGTCGCAGGGTTCCTTCAGACGTTCCCTAGCGTGTTTCGTGTGACGTCGCAGGGTTCCTTCAGACGTTCCCTAGCGTGTTTCGTGTGACGTCGCAGGGTTCCTTCAGACGTTCCCTAGCGTGTTTCGTGTGACGTCGCAGGGTTCCTTCAGACGTTCCCTAGCGTGTTTCGTGTGACGTCGCAGGGTTCCTTCAGACGTTCCCTAGCGTGTTTCGTGTGACGTCGCAGGGTTCCTTCAGACGTTCCCTAGCGTGTTTCGTGTGACGTCGCAGGGTACATTTTTCACGCTTAGCTTTGGTAGCAGTTTTCGTTGTTTTTAGAAGAACGTAAATACAGTATGTAGTTGAATTAACACATATTCTAGAAGGCTTATAAAATAACCACTACAAGAAAAATTCTTCTTTCGTATTATTGAGACATTTGAATCAATTATTAAATACGTTACTGGAAAATAATTTTAGTCATAATAAATTTTGATTGTAACAGCAAATGTTGTATTATTATAATAATAACATACAGATTTCAGCTAAATGGAGTATAAATTAAAATTTTATGAAGAGTTTTTGACAAAATGTTCCACGCAGAATATAAGAAAACATATTTACAATTACATTTACTTAAAATATTGCATGGTCTTCAAAACCTCCGCTGTCTTACAGGTTTTTATATAATATGTGTACTTCAAAAAGAATATCAGTGGCTGTAGAAGCGGAGAAGGGTGCGTGAGAAATTCTACGTGATGCGGTTTGTACCCGTGCTTCCTTTTACACCATCTCAAACTAGATTCCTACTCAGCTGTAACTGTTAAAATGGAGTCGCAATACCCCGATGAACCCAACACGACAACCTTGATACGACTATATCTGTGTAGCATGCACCAAAAGCAAGGTCATTGTGACGACCGACAGCCCGACAAATGTAGATTATATTTCTACATTCCACCGTGTCCGACACGTCGGGGCGAGCATGAAATGTAAATACAAAATTAGAAAACAAAATTTCGTGGGTATTTCCCTACTGTGGTAAATAACACTGGCCAACAAAATAAATTTTTTTTGTTGCCGGAAAACGAAGGATATCTTTAATGTGGTGATTCCAAAAATGCCATCAGATTTTGTCTATCAGCTCTAGTTTTTGAGAAACGGGCTAGTTCATTTTAGTTCTAATAAAAAGCATAAGTAAAGAAATAAACATTTTTTTTGAGGTCAAAATAGAAAGGTCATACCTCAAATTAAAATCAAATTAGCCAGATATACCTGGAATTGCCCAAGATTCAACCGATGTGTTTATGCCTGTTTCATCCCCACTCGTTAACCCTTCACCCACATTACCCTCTGTGAACCTCTGCCTTACCCGGCTCAGTATGTTATTGAGCTTTCGTGAGTTAAGTAGTGCTATTATTTCGTGTTGATTTGTGCCATTCTTTAGTATTAAAATACTGAACTAAAGCCTTGGCATCCATAAGCAGACGTAGCTGTGTAAATCATCCAAACGTGTTTTGTTATGTATGTGGCAAATACATTTTGAAATAAAGTAGAAAACGTATTTCTCACTTTGCGGAAAAGGCTTATCTGGCATACTTTGGCGTCCATTTTGGAGACCAGGATAAATCTTGGGCTCCACATTTTGTATGTAAAACATGTGTTGAACATTTGCGACATTGGAGCATGGGAAAGAGACAGTGCCTAAAGTTTGGCGTACCAATGATTTGGAGAGAACCACGAAACCATCACAATGACTTCTACTTTTGTCTCGTAAATATCAAGGTATTAATCGGAACAATAGACACAAATGAACATATCCTAACCTAGGTGAGTGTAGTGAAGAACAGGGAGAAATATTCCATGAGGACATAAAAACCTATGGAAGATCGATATCAAGGGCGATGGAATAGCCCCATGATGGGCGACTACTGTTGGGTGTCTTCAGCGAGACTGNAATGGAAGATCGATATCAAGGGCGATGGAATAGCCCCATGATGGGCGACTACTGTTGGGTGTCTTCAGCGAGACTGTCCAAGTAAACTCCATGCTAGAAAGTCGTATAAAAGACCATTTTTAAGTGATAAGTAATGAATGTGTGTATAGCTACTTCAAAAATAGAAAACATAGCCTATCTCAAAAACTANAAGTGATAAGTAATGAATGTGTGTATAGCTACTTCAAAAATAGAAAACATAGCCTATCTCAAAAACTAGATCTGATTGACGAAATCTAATGGCTATTTTGGATTCTGCACCCAAAACTTACCCAGGAACAGTTGAAAAATCGGTGGCACCAAAATGGCTGTTGGCCCGTGTAATAAACTAACTTGCCGCCAAAATAACGTTCCGGTTTGTTTTTAAATATTTTTTATCTCTAGCATAAATTAAAATGTTTTCAAAAGCAAAATAATTATTCACTTCATCGCGAGTTTTCAAAAGTACATGAAGGATATCTGGCCGATGTAGAATTTTCCAACAGCCAACTGACATACTTGTAGGGCATAATTCGTCGGGCTATTTCGCCTTCAGCTTTATGAGTATTTACCAAACACTGATAGAGACATTTAGTTTATGTTTGCACATCTTTCCACCAAAACTGAGCATGTGTAATTATCGATTAATACTGTACGAATCATTAACAAACAAATGTAACAAATTTAAACGTAGACTCTATTTACTAACGTTAAAATGCTCACGTTCACTTTAACCAACTTTATGAAAAATGATCACGGCTCTCTCAGTAAATGGCTAAGGTGGCCTTGCAAAATATCTTCAGTTATTTTATTTTTACTGAGAAATATAAAGAGCTTTCTTACGAATTGTATGGGTTAACAACTAGATTTGTGTAACATCAAACCTGCCGAATGCAGGTAGCTACTGAAAATATGCAAAAGTTACTGAGTTCTAAAAATAGTTAGGAACAAATTTTATAAAAACACATTTTACCAATTGCGTAACGACCATTTAATTACACAAAGTTGCATAAATTATTGTTTTACTTATGTATTTGTAGTAAATTTATTACTAAAAAATATAGGGGGTTTTTATAGTAAATAGTATTACCATGTAAACAACAAAAAATCAGCTTTGTAAATAAAGAAAATAATTAATATTCAAAGGAATGCGCAATTATTAGAGTGCAAATATTGCTAAGCAACGTTAACGAAATCGATTAAATATTAATGTACAGCTTAAAACGCAACAAAGAAGGAAAATACAATTTATTTAAAACCTGAAACCGTCTTATAAATATTACACTGGCAGTTTTCATTCTTAGATAACAGTTTAGTCTCTTAGGCGCACTGCTACAATAAGAAGAATAATGGCCTGTGTCTGTATTCATAAATAAAGGTAAAATTAAATAGTGGCTGGTTGTCATCTCACGTAAAACANAGAATAATGGCCTGTGTCTGTATTCATAAATAAAGGTAAAATTAAATAGTGGCTGGTTGTCATCTCACGTAAAACATGATTTACATTTACGAAAAAGGAAGAGCATGAGAGCATTGTAGGGTGGAATAACACTCACCGAGACACGAGTTGTAAAGTAGGGTGCGTAGTCGACCCCGTCCCTGAAANGTTTCGTGTGACGTCGCAGGGTTCCTTCAGACGTTCCCTAGCGTGTTTCGTGTGACGTCGCAGGGTTCCTTCAGACATTTTTCACGCTTAGCTTTGGTAGCAGTTTTCGTTGTTTTTAGAAGAACGTAAATACAGTATGTAGTTGAATTNTCCCTAGCGTGTTTCGTGTGACGTCGCAGGGTTCCTTCAGACGTTCCCTAGCGTGTTTCGTGTGACGTCGCAGGGTACATTTTTCACGCTTAGCTTTGGTAGCAGTTTTCGTTGTTTTTAGAAGAACGTAAATACAGTATGTAGTTGAATTNTACATTTTTCACGCTTAGCTTTGGTAGCAGTTTTCGTTGTTTTTAGAAGAACGTAAATACAGTATGTAGTTGAATTAACACATATTCTAGAAGGCTTATAAAATAACCACTACAAGAAAAATTCTTCTTTCGTATTATTGAGACATTTGAATCAATTATTAAATACGTTACTGGAAAATAATTTTAGTCATAATAAATTTTGATTGTAACAGCAAATGTTGTATTATTATAATAATAACATACAGATTTCAGCTAAATGGAGTATAAATTAAAATTTTATGAAGAGTTTTTGACAAAATGTTCCACGCAGAATATAAGAAAACATATTTACAATTACATTTACTTAAAATATTGCATGGTCTTCAAAACCTCCGCTGTCTTACAGGTTTTTATATAATATGTGTACTTCAAAAAGAATATCAGTGGCTGTAGAAGCGGAGAAGGGTGCGTGAGAAATTCTACGTGATGCGGTTTGTACCCGTGCTTCCTTTTACACCATCTCAAACTAGATTCCTACTCAGCTGTAACTGTTAAAATGGAGTCGCAATACCCCGATGAACCCAACACGACAACCTTGATACGACTATATCTGTGTAGCATGCACCAAAAGCAAGGTCATTGTGACGACCGACAGCCCGACAAATGTAGATTATATTTCTACATTCCACCGTGTCCGACACGTCGGGGCGAGCATGAAATGTAAATACAAAATTAGAAAACAAAATTTCGTGGGTATTTCCCTACTGTGGTAAATAACACTGGCCAACAAAATAAATTTTTTTTGTTGCCGGAAAACGAAGGATATCTTTAATGTGGTGATTCCAAAAATGCCATCAGATTTTGTCTATCAGCTCTAGTTTTTGAGAAACGGGCTAGTTCATTTTAGTTCTNGGTGATTCCAAAAATGCCATCAGATTTTGTCTATCAGCTCTAGTTTTTGAGAAACGGGCTAGTTCATTTTAGTTCTGCTAAAAAGCATAAGTAAAGAAATAAACATTTTTTTTGAGGTCAAAATAGAAAGGTCATACCTCAAATTAAAATCAAATTAGCCAGATATACCTGGAATTGCCCAAGATTCAACCGATGTGTTTATGCCTGTTTCATCCCCACTCGTTAACCCTTGACCCACATTACCCTCTGTGAACCTCTGCCTTACCCGGCTCAGTATGTTATTGAGCTTTCGTGAGTTAAGTAGTGCTATTATTTCGTGTTGATTTGTGCCATTCTTTAGTATTAAAATACTGAACGAAAGCCTTGGCATCCATAAGCAGACGTAGCTGTGTAAATCATCCAAACGTGTTTTGTTATGTATGTGGCAAATACATTTTGAAATAAAGTAGAAAACGTATTTCTCACTTTGCGGAAAAGGCTTATCTGGCATACTTTGGCGTCCATTTTGGAGACCAGGATAAATCTTGGGCTCCACATTTTGTATGTAAAACATGTGTTGAACATTTGCGACATTGGAGCATGGGAAAGAGACAGTGCCTAAAGTTTGGCGTACCAATGATTTGGAGGGAACCACGAAACCATCACAATGACTTCTACTTTTGTCTCGTAAATATCAA
>NQII01008564.1:0-23992 GCA_002778355.1 Clitarchus hookeri | reverse complement strand
GTGGGATAGGGGTAGGCAGGGTGCACTGTTTTTCCCCGATTTGTAATTTCTTGTGGCGAGGGGCGATAATATGCCCGGGACTCTCCGCGTTCGCTGCGTCACATCGTAACTCAGGCAACATGACAGGTGCAGTTGGTTCGAGCTCGGGGATTCCTCTGGTCGTTAGGCCATCTGTTTATGGCGTGGGTGAGAATAGCACCGTCACTACTGGTAGGTATAAGTGGTACGCGTCAAGGTAACCTCAAACTAAATCTTTACGAAAACATTATTAGCAGCTAACTTCATTCAGTAAGCCAGCAATCACGATTTGTTTACTTCGTTCAGAGTCGGGGCATATGGGCTACTCTCGGTTTTAAAATGGCCGCCCGGCCGGCCAGTTTTAAACGCGCGGTAAAATTCGAGTTCGTAGGCGCATGCTTTTGGCGCCATATTTGAAAAACCAACATTCGCATTCGCATTCGCATTCGCGAATGTCGGAGGTGAATATTCGCATTCGCATTCGCATTCGCGAATGTGGAAAAATCGACATTCGTTGCATCACTAATATATACGGTAGAGAGATAATGTGGGAGAGTGCTCGACCAATGTGCGCAGCAGCCATTCCTTCTTCCGACATTTTACAGCTTTTCTGCCAACACGACTATTATAAACGACGTGAATAGAATTTGAGATAAGGGCACGTGTTATGTAAAAAAGTGTTTTGAAATGTTTTTATGCTTCTTCAAAGCAATTTCTAAAGCAATTAGATTAAATTCATACTGGTAAAAGTACTTCATTCTGTGAAAGGGCTTGTCTTTAGAAAGTTAAGATATGAAATGANTTAAAGCAATTTCTAATGCAATTAGATTAAATTCATACTGGTTAAAGTACTTCATTCTGTGAAAGGGCTTGTCTTTAGAAAGTTAAGATATGAAATGACACATCGTTGGCCACGTGACTTTGATGGTTGTGTTGGTTTGGGATAGGTCAATGTTAGGTAAATGCACATATGACGATAATCGGTTAACTTCATATTTGGTCTACGATCTATCCTCCGTTGTATACTTTCCTCGTAAAGTGAATATTAATTAGTCTATAGTTTTCCATATCAATCATATGTACTTAGATAGCCGATGCCCGATACCGTTATTTGTTTTGAAGCTCGCATCAGAAACAGCTGATGAGGGGCGGGGTGAGGTTAGGGGTGCAGGTTATACACGCGTGGAAGTGTTCTTCCGCACTGAAAGACGGTAAAAGCACGCGTTGTATATGGATGCACGCGAATGTTTGAAAAAATAAGCAAGGTTTCCGTTAACACGTAAGTAGATTTGTTAAATGAAGTATATTATTTATCTCGTTTGCGTCATTTTACGAGTAGTGGTGTTAACGTGTATAAAATGGCGTTCTTTTGAACGGTAATACGATAACAGTGGTTTCAGTAAAAACCAAATCGAAATTTATTAAAAGCAGCCCCTTTTCGTTGCACAACAGAAAACACTGTTCGTATGAGCTATGAATAAAACAAACAAATCAAAATGTAAACGAGAGGTTAACGAGAAAAAAATTTAATTCAGAAAGTGACCGCTAAGACCTATAATAATTAATTGAACACAAAAATTGACCATGACTTAACATATATTGCAATTCAGCTGTTGATTCAGTATTTAAAAAATAGCATCCGCAACTATCTGGTTTACACAGACGTGGCCTATACATACTTATCTAAATGTAAAGATACAAATATATTTCACAAATAATTCTCTCGTGCATACTACGTTTTGTGTAAATGAGTCCTATAATTTTTAAAATTCATGGCAAGCTATTTACACTTGTCATCGCAACTGCTGTAAACATTGTGTCAAGTGTTTTAACTGCACCGTGATGCCTCTAGTCAGCTGTTTGAGATGTTGGCCTCGAAGCAAAACTGACCATTTTAGTTTCACAAACACGTTAACTAAACTACACAAAAGTGCACATTCACAATTACAAAAATAATCAATTGGGTGGTGGTTAACTTCACCTTCGTGGCAATAAAGGCTGGTGTCCAAAAATTACTCCATTATAAAATACTATGTAAAATCAGGCATTTCAAGGTCCAAAATATCTTTATTTGTCTAAACATGTAATACCGAAACGCATTGCTCAGCATTGGCCAAAAACAAAAAGAAATGGTTTGGGGGGAGTGTCAACTATAAGAAAAAAAACTCACCACGCGTACATTATAAGGAAGATATAATTAAAATTATGATAACTTGTGAATTACACAAAATTACACTCAAAAGAAATAACATGAAATTTACGCAAACTTGCTGAAATTAAACATATTTTGTGTACCTACACACAAACTTGCAACGCTGAACAACAATAGCCGTCTAGCACTCTATAAGTATATAATGCTCGAAGGTTTTCCATGCTAGGAGAATGGCGGGTTAACAGACCATAGATAACGTAATGGTATGGACTTATTTTCGCCGTCTGCGTATGCCCTAATCTAGGGTTCTCCTAGAATTCAATACCTCAACATTGGCTCAAGAATTTCCTAAAAAGTATTACCTTCACTTGTTCACACTATGATGTTCCGTTTATTTGCATTTGATTTTGCACGAATCTACGCTTTGACAAAGAAAGAAAAAGTATATGTACATATATTCGNATCCGTTTATTTGCATTTGATTTTGCACGAATCTACGCTTTGACAAAGAAAGAAAAAGTATATGTACATATATTCGTAACTAAATTAGATCAAATTTGCTTTACACATTAGCAGAAATATTTTACTTGCATTTTAAAGCATCTATTTATGTAAACCGTTTCTTAAATTTTTTCAGAAACACGTTGTTTTGTCAGTTATCTAGTAAGGAAAGCTTTTACTGCTGGGACACTGAAGCGGTAATTTCGCAACTGGCACATGCACTCTACCCGATAAAACTTTTGATTACAGACCTGTCCTAAGTTTGTACTAGTGGTTAGAATATATTTAATGCTGTTACTTTTTTGAAGAATGAACGCGGGATACATACAGCATTTCACCAAGCAAGAAATAATAAAGTATCAAATATAATTTCCGTAATTTTTTTACTAATTTTTACTACTAATGTTTACATAGCTATTTTCGACTAAGGACTTTTCGAATTTCATATTACCAACACGTATTGTGTGTGTACAAACACAAATACGTATATNCTATTTTCGACTAAGGACTTTTCGAATTTCATATTACCAACACGTATTGTGTGTGTACAAACACAAATACGTATATGCCACCACAGAGTTTTCAGAGTTTATAGGCGTTATTTATTCTATGCCTTGTATGTGTTTACAAAGTTGTACAAAATACTCTAGCGTATTTGATTGAACAGAAGTATTTCGTTTGCACCGTATTTGAAGTTTTCGTGTTCATCGGTGCTGAAGAACTCTTTGTCAGTGAAACAACGTCACATTTCTGCAAATGAGAATAATTGGGCATTGCTTCGTNATCGGTGCTGAAGAACTCTTTGTCAGTGAAACAACGTCACATTTCTGCAAATGAGAATAATTGGGCATTGCTTCGTTTTTAGTGATTGCATTAAATAAATGTATATTTAAACGATTTAGTTCCTTCCCTACCATATAACAGTCATGTGAGGTAAGGGCATTAAAAAATACTTAATTATTCCTAGAAACTTTAAATTATCGCATTTTCTGCGTGGTTTGTTACAATGCTTTCGATCTAGTATATTATACTCATTTTAAGTATTTCTCCGTATACCCTTGGCAAACTGTTGAAAACGTTTTACAAAGCATGTATGAAATAAATTCCTGCAACAGTTGGTGACCTTGGTATTTTACCCAGTATTTATTTATTTTGTTGTTCACGCACTTTTGAAATTGTCAGTTATAGTTTTGCAGCTGAACTACTTTTTTTTNCAGTATTTATTTATTTTGTTGTTCACGCACTTTTGAAATTGTCAGTTATAGTTTTGCAGCTGAACTACTTTTTTTTTATTCTTAAAAGGACCTATTAATATTGGTTTCTAGTAAGGGTTTTCTTTTGCATTTGAATAATATTGCTACGGGAAATCTGATTTTATATAATCCCATAGTGCCTATTATTAAAAATAATTTTGCCTTCAATTGCTTGATAGCCCTTAAATGTCAACACATATCTTTCGTTGCAGAAGAAATTTTAAAATAATACAAATTTGAGTCGCGTTACACTGAAATAAAACGGTACTTATAATATATATATATATATTTAAATGTCGTGTCCGTTTGTTCGGACGCGTATAATTCCCGAAAAAGTAAACCAATTTTCATTCTGTTTTTTTTATAAACCTTCCTTTTGTTCCCACGAGTGTTTGTATACCTTTATTTTTTATACGTATTACCTTCAAAGGTACTAAAATCTGAAGGAAAAAAAACACCTAATTTTTACCATGCTTTTGCGTCAGGAAGCACCTTTGTTGACAGCTGTATGTTTAAACATTTTAGTTTGTTGTTATAAATGTTTTTTTTTCGAATGTTTAAAGATTTTAAAAATACATATACTTCTTTCAAATAATTTCACAGAAATGAATAGAACCAAATAATTGTATGCCACAGCAACGCGTGGCCGGGTAGGCTAGTTTGTTATAAAATAACATGCACAGCCTTGACTATGGTATGTCTGTGATGCACGTATATCCGCTACTGTAAAGAAACACTCGTTGTAGGATTGCAGACTAGAGACAGTAGCCCGAAGTAAAGACTGCAGATACCCATTTCATTTTGCAATCTGCAAGAAAAATCTTAACAATTTACACAAATTCATAACTTCAAAATTTTCGTACAGGTACAAATTTTCTAAATTAATGTTCGCTCAGTACTTGACAGGGTAAACGTTTGCGCGATTTGGAGATCGTTTCTTGATATATGCTTGGACGATAAATGAGAAAGGCTGGTTTTTGTCTTCTTCAAAGGTCACCAACATCGGGGTCAGACAGGAATGACAGCAGAACAGTGAGATAATAATAATAAAAATAATGATAAACATGTGATCAGGGAGTGATATTAAATCTTTACTTACTTCTGAATTTCAAAAAGAATTTTGTTTCTATTAAAAAATATTTTAATAATATAATTAACATAAGCTTGGGTGATTTATAACATAAAGGAGGGGGAGGACTTTGTGACACGATTTATCACTATTATTTACATGTACTTCATTTTTAAAGAGACTATTTGTAATGTGCAGTGGTTCATTTGGTACCACTGAATATCGGAAACATCCCACTAAAATAGGGGGACATTCAAATATGTCACTCATGGGAGAGCCAATTCTTTGATCCTTTTTTATATTCCTCTACAGGAAAATACCTAGTTTGTACACAGTGAAACACCCACATAACGAAAATAAAACCATTTATTGGTTACCTCGTTTCATAAACCGCAAAAAAAAAAACAAAATAGCTACCGCAATTACACGACTTGACACGACACTAAGAGAGGCGCGTTCGTCACTTTCGTGTCAAGTCCGTATTTACGAAATACAGTCGGCCTACTTCGTGTAAATGTGTGGTAGATGAGTGAGCAAATAGCACGCAGACGTCCAAAGAATATGTCGTGGATGTCCCCATGGACGTACTGGATATCCAGGGACAGCCAGGAATAGCAAAGTTACATTCAAAAGAATGCCAAAATATATCCAAATGTCCGCCAAATATCCACACAAGTATCTAGATATTGTGGATATCCTACATACATCTTTATATTTAGAAACATTCTATAAGTAATAGCCATAGGAGATTATGTAACATATAATGAATATCCAGGAAGTGGTACGAACTAATATCTACTACTAGATATTCAACGGATATCCTGAAGGGATTCACTTCAGGGCTTAGATGACTTTAAGATAATGTGGATGTAATTGGGATATCCAATGTATATCCTGTGCTATGTGGGTGGTTCCAGTTATTGAGTGTTAATTTGTCGATTCATGTTACAATCCCACTAGAGGACAAAATATTTAAACTTTGTTTAATTTCTTTGTTATACACAGTAAAATAAATACCTTACGCAAAAAAAACTTTTTGTTATCCCTGTTTGTAAAGCTGAAATAAAATAACAAACTCACAAGTACTCTAACATGACTAGAGGTATATCATATCTGCAATACCGTAAACAGTAACGGTATGAAAGGTGAGTAGATAACGCCTTGCACTTTTAATTTTTTTTCCGAGTTCAAATCCCGCTGCCGGACAAAAAGTTTTAAACTTTCATACAATAATTTTTATAAACAACAAAACACCCACGTAAGGAAATGTAAATATTTTGCTGCCCCTTTTCATAAAAATCAGATTTAAAAAACAAACTTTCAAGTTTATGGACTCGTTTCGTGAATTCGCGGAGATTTATGTGCACTTTAAAGAGAGAACGTCATTAAAAATAACGAAGATTCCGTAATTTCAGGAAGATGTATGGACAATTTGCCATTACTTTGCGTAATTTTACGGGCACTTTTTCTAACAGTGTATATCTGCCGTTTCTGGCGTACTCTTCGTTATCCCTGCTCTCTCCCCCTTCCTTTCCCTGTCCAACCCGCGCGAACGTTTTAGTTTGTGATTGGTGAGTTTAGTGGATTCAAGGCCTTGCACGGCTAGGCTCCGCCCTACTCAAGGACCTGCTTCGACGCCTGTTCTGCTTTGGCTTGCGTGGAGAACATCCACCCACTGCGATTGGAAAGGGCGTATCTCTTTTTACTGGATTGCATTCGACTGCAGCCAATTAATAAGCTCTGTTCGAAGCTTAACTAATACATGTTACTGCAGTGGTAAGACCTGGACAGTGTGCACACACATCAATGAACAGCCTGATGTGATAAATTGCCTGTAGTGTCAAGCAAGTAAGACTGGATATTATATAAGACCTGGTGTGCACGCTTATTATTAACTGTTCTGGATTATCTCTCCCTAGTGGATCAGGCACGGGAGGTCCAGACTGGGGAACACAAATCGCTATATGATAACAGATAACGTGCACTTCCACCTCGTCCAGCTGAGCTGAATTCAACGACGACTATGATAAGTTGACAACCTCACACGTCATTGGTTGAGTCGTGGGACACGTCGGTGTTTTTGCGGTAGGGTTTTTAAAAAAAGTTTTGGTAATTTTTTGTGTGGCACGTGCGTGCAGTTGCTTGGGCGTACTGTAGTGCTATCCATTTCTAAATTTTGTTTTGACCACCCTTCTAAATTTTGTTTCGGTTTGACTATGGTGTCGGGTCTGCTGTACCTCTGGTTTTTCAACGTGTAGTGATAGTCTTTGTTCGCCGCCCAAGTTTATTTAATGTTTTAAAGTTTCTGTTCGTTCCCACGAGTCTATCGTTAGGGCGTTATTTTAATGTTCTATTGTGTCGCCGTACTGTGTTGTTTTTTCATTCAACTCTGGAGTGTCTTACAAGACTGACTCCCACCGTTAATTATTTTATTGTGAATTATAAGTTAATTTTCAATAGGATTAGAGACTTTGATATATTATGATGGTTGCCCTTCTTCCTCTTGTAATTTTAATATATTTTGCTGCTAAGAAATAATAAATTTTGAAGGTATCGTTTGGTGGTTAAATTATTTGGCAATTGTAATTCATACTTGTGCTTCTTAAACTGGAGCCGTTTAATATATTGCATAATTCAAAGATATTTGGAGCTCCGAAAAGTAATTGTATTTTTAATAAGTTGTATCGGACTGGATAATTTTGCTAATGCAATGGAGTCAGCTAAAGTTTGCCTAAGACTGTGATATAAACTAGTATTTTTCGTTGCTTGGTAAAGATTAATAAGTATTGTACTATTATATAATAAAAAGTTGTCAATTCTGTTTCAGTGTTATTGTAATTATTTGTGGCCCGTCACAAGTAGACAGTGGGCTGATAAAATGCAAGCCCACTCAAGTAGGACTATAGCTGATATGTGACGCCATTCGTGTCCTAAGGATCATCTGGAGGAGCGGATTCTTGCTGTTAAAAATAACAACTGCTAAAGTGATAAGCGACTGTTGCCATTCGCTTCCTGCTGGCCTGTTTGCACTCTTATTTTGAGGTTATGTTCATGTATGCTGTTCGACTAAGGACTGTCCACGCCATCATTAAAATAGTCATGTTGTATGTCTTAGAAAACTCAGAATACGGACGCAAAATGCGAACCAAATTAACGACCCACCGTTACATGTCAGTAAAGATGTAAATAACACGTGAGGAACCCAACAAAAAATAATTAAATAAGGTATTGCCACGAACATAGGACAATTATGAACACTGTAACAAGCCGACTCCATTAGCAACAGATTATGTTTAGCAAGTTCCATTTAGGATACTAGCGCATTAGGCCTCTTTCTCTGTAACACATAACATTCATTCAAAATCAACTACAGTTAAGCGGTGATAATAAATATGGTGAACAAAACTTTATTTTTTTTTTTCATTTTTAATTGTAACATATTACATTAATACCTGGTAAGCAAATAAGTTCTTGCCGTTTTAAGTAGTCAGAAAAAGAAGGTTGGTATACAGCAAATGTATGATATTGTACTATAATGGTGATGGGGAAACGTGGTAAACAAAAATTTCGTCTTTGCTCGTTTTCGCTTGTAACATATAACGTTAATACGTAGTAACCAATTACCTTCTTGCTGTTTTAGATCATCAGAAACATTAAGGTGTAAAGCAAATCTCACATACCATTTGTCCCGAAAGTAATTTTTAAAGCATCCAGCACCTTTCAGCTGGGCAATTTCCTGGTGATAAAGTTCGTGAGTCTTGCACGCAGACAAATCCGCGAGAACCTGCCGCAAGTCTATCTCGTTTGCAGAGGATTTCCCACCAAGGTGGTTGTCCGAGGAATGTAAGAGGTGATGAGCCGCTGGCGCAAGGTTCGGAGAGTACGGTGGATGAAACAGTGTCTCATGGNGTCCGAGGAATGTAAGAGGTGATGAGCCGCTGGCGCAAGGTTCGGAGAGTACGGTGGATGAAACAGTGTCTCATGGTGAAGTTGCTGCATCGTATCCGTGGCCAACCGTGCCACCTGCGGCCTGGAATCGTCGCGAAGGAGNTGTAAGAGGTGATGAGCCGCTGGCGCAAGGTTCGGAGAGTACGGTGGATGAAACAGTGTCTCATGGTGAAGTTGCTGCATCGTATCCGTGGCCAACCGTGCCACCTGCGGCCTGGAATCGTCGCGAAGGAGCAGTGTGCCCTTGCGGTTAGCCAATGCCGACTCCTGATGCACGAGTTCCAAACTCTGCGAGGGCACGTCTGCAGTGATGGTTTGGCAGCTAGAGAGGCGCCACTTGACGTGGGTGTAGTCGTGATCTTGGGGTGCGAGGCGCAGGGGTCCCGCGACGACAACCAATGGCTGGCACGCTTGGGAGTGTTATACAGCACCGACTTTCCGTCAGCTGCGAGCACGAGATCAAATGTGGGTGTGTTGCGACAAGAAAGCAACGAGAAGCAGGTTGTCACTCGTNTCAGCTGCGAGCACGAGATCAAATGTGGGTGTGTTGCGACAAGAAAGCAACGAGAAGCAGGTTGTCACTCGTCGTTCCTTGTTGGCTTCCTTTAGCGTGTGATGTACCAATTTCCTCAACTTGAACGTCTTTCCTATGTAGTGCAGGTGAAGTGTGTTTAATTGGCTACTGTCATATTCTGTGGCCGCCCTCAGGGTCACGTCATCCAGGACCTGTGGCCGCCCACTTTGGGGGCCCATAAGAACAAGGTTAAATTATCAAAGGAAGGACTTCCGGGAGAACTGATAAGAACTTCCGGGAACAGTGCTGCACGTCCCATCTTACAACTGACGTTCAAGGTCAAACCTTTTTTCGGGAGTGTTAAAGGGATCTGGGGTATGCAAATAAAATACTTATTACATCATACACTTTATTAAGCACAATACACATACTGTACTGTCCCGGTCTGAACTTCAGGAACCAATGCCCGGTGATAACATTCATTCACAGAATTGCCACTAAAGGCTTGGCATATTCGACGACTTGATGCGGCTGCACACGAGCTTACATTAAAGTCACAAAGCAGACAATCCCGAATGAGAACCTTCGACGCCTCCATTTCTCTTCGTCACATAGATGTAGATCTATGACTGCTGTGAGTGCGCGAAGAGCCTGTATTGGTCAAGATAAATGTCCACGCTCCACTCCCCCGCCCCCTCACCGGGGGCCCTTTTCCGGCACGTGACGCACTTTTTTTCGTATCAATCATCACTTCTTAAGCCCCTGGCACAATTGGCTGTTGGTTTTGGTGTTGATATTGGTGTTTGTTGGTAGTTGTCGGTTGGTGTGCGATGTGTTCCATGGCACAATAGTCGGTTAGCACGTTGGTATAAATTTTTTCGCGATCGAGCCACCAGGTAGCAGTAAATTAGTAAAAAAAAAAGACGTATTATTATAATTTGGTGAGATTTTGACTGTCTGAAATCAGCAGCACACTCTAAAAAATTGTTTGTACTTTTACAAGAAAAATCCTTGAAAACCCGGTTGCAGAGAAAATAATTTCTAAAACTACAAACAGTTTTCTTGTAAAATATGGAAAACATATATCTGTAATATTACAAATGATAGCCTTGTATTAAAACTTATATTACTGATAATTATACGAAAAAAATATTTTTTCTTTAAGATCACAAATATGATGAATTAATGACAGAGAATAACTCATAAAAATATTTCAAAATATTATTTACAAAAAAAAAAAAAATTTCTTTGCCAGCATGGGGACTGAAACCCAAGCCAATTGCATTAATAGCACGCGCCCCGAACCACGAGACCAACATAACCTACGTACATGCTATCAATATTTATAGTAAATAAGATAAAGGAGCTTATTTAACTAAGTAAAATTAATTTATTTTATTTTAAGAATTCTGTTATTGAGTTGAGAGATTTCTACGTCTCTTAACCACGAGGTCATAAAAACTAATTTATGAACTCTGTGTAGCTAGCAGTTAATGAATAATACGTTCACGTTTTATAACTATTATTTGAGTTGTTTTAAGTGNTATGAACTCTGTGTAGCTAGCAGTTAATGAATAATACGTTCACGTTTTATAACTATTATTTGAGTTGTTTTAAGTGTTATACGTTATTCAAATTTGAAATACATTTTTTTCCCACGTAAGTACACTTTAAACCACCCATAGATTTGCACAAACAGTTATGTTCGGTTTTACGTTGTTGAGTGTCCGCCATTTTGCTTAACCTCATGGATACCTGTCAGTGTAGAACAAACATTACAAACACAGCCCTTGTAGTTTTACAANCGCCATTTTGCTTAACCTCATGGATACCTGTCAGTGTAGAACAAACATTACAAACACAGCCCTTGTAGTTTTACAAACAAGTAGTTTTACAAGATTAATATTTGTACTGTTGCACGCATTTGTAAAATTACAAACAATTTCTAAGTAAAAATTACAATTTTTTTCAGTGTACTGAGTAAAGTGATCATTTAAAATGTTTTGTGACAG
This sequence comes from Clitarchus hookeri, assembly GCA_002778355.1. NCBI lineage: Eukaryota > Metazoa > Arthropoda > Insecta > Phasmatodea > Phasmatidae > Clitarchus > Clitarchus hookeri. The sequence goes on along the minus strand of NQII01008564.1, from coordinate 12,525 downwards.
AAAGATACTGCATTGTACCAAAATGAAAATAAATAAAATAGTGTACCTAACCAAAACATACATTTCAAAGAGTTTCATATATTGGGTTTTTAATACTGAGGTCGCTGACGGATATAAATGCGTTCATTTGCACCTTTACCCTCCTCCATTTCAACCTTTTCATGTTTTTTTGCCGTCACATGTCCAAACTACAAAATACTTTCTTATTGGTTGGTTGGTGCATTTGATGTTTCGTGAGAGAGATTGGTTGGTTGGTGGTAAAAAGCTCAACATTTTCAACTTTCTACATGACCAACTGCCAACACCAACACCAACCACCAACCGCCTATTATGCCAGGGCCTTTACAATGCTACATCAAATATAGCAAGAAATTACTCAGTTAACTTGCGTTAAAGTAAGCAGTATAATTTTTAAAGAATCAATAGATTCTTGTCCTCGTTTCACAATTACCAAATAATGTGTTTATAAAAGATANTTCACAATTACCAAATAATGTGTTAATAAAAGATAGCGACTACAGTTGAAGGCATTTGTAAAATGTAAACTTGCTCTTATAAGAAATATTTACTTATTTCATTGAAAAGAAAGTAATGCTACACAAATGGTATATTCAACATGGTAGACAGCACCAAGCATTAACAAATGTACGAAACTATTGGTCTTGACTGTTGTTTTTGGCTGATTTCTAACTGAACTGTTTATTTCTTGGAATTAAACTAAGTTGTTGGTCACCTTGCTAGATTTTCAATATGTGTACTTATATTTATATTTAAGTACTAAACACTTAGTTACTATAATTGCTATAAAAATGTGTTATGTCCTGGGCATAAAAATGAATTGGTAATTAGAAAAAACAGAATTTTTAAAAAAATAAGAATTTAGCCGCTGTTTATTTACAGGAACGTTTATCACGGCATACTTCGATATCTTCCGTAATACATTGAGTGGAAACATAAGTCCTGGCATTCTGGAATGCAGTCTACGTGTAAGTCAAAGCTGGTTCCGAGGTAAGAAATACACTTTAATAAATACACTCAAGAGCCAAAAAAACTGGTATACATGTCGAGCTCGCAGAAGTGCCGCAAGACGACGTGGCATGGACTCGACTAATGCCTGAAGGTATGCAGGAGGCAATTCACACCATGAATCCTGCAGGGCAGTCCACAAATCCAATCTGCGCCAATTTGAGAAAGGGTTGCACGTCTGTCACGTTTAATGATTCTCGTCAGTCGTCGTTTGTCCCGTTCGTTCACGATCTTTTTCCGGCCGCAGCGATGTCGAAGATTTGATGTTTTACCGGATTCCCGATATTCACGGTACACTCGTGAAATGGTCGTACGCGAACATCCAAATGTTATCGCTACCTCGGAGATGCTATGTCCCATCTCTCGTGCGCCGACTATAACACCACGTTCAAACTCACTTAAATCTTGATAACCTGCCATTGTAGCAGCAGTAACCGATCTAGCTGCCGACCGCATCGCGTTACTCTGATTGGTTCCATACCTCTGTTATTTGCATACGCACGCCTATACCAGTTTTTTTGGCTCTTCAGTGTATTTTAAGAGGAACAAAGGAAAAAAATTGCTTTTTTTGTGACTTCTATCATTTTTATCGGATAAATTAAAACCTATATTATGTATTCATAAACCTGAGACTTTTAATTATATAGCAGGGATAAGCGTGTTATCCACATTAAAATATGTCTACATAATTTATACCAGGTCAAATTATTTATGCAAGATCACCCTACCGTGTCATGGTTTTGAAAAACCTACAGACCAACTTAAATGTAGCTCAGGTTTGCTGTTCTTGAGAGCTTCTGTTACGGACACTTGTTTAGCTGGATATTCCTAACATTCAGGGCCAGTTTCGCCGCACTTGTTTAGCTGGATATTCCTAACATTCAGGGCCAGTTTCGCCGCACTTGTTTTGCTCTTTACACTGAGTTTAAAAACGCAGTAACTATGATTACATGTCTGCTGCGTTTCATCACGGGCCAAACGCGATTAATTTTAACTATCCTGAGTTTAAATTTACACGCCTATTATCTAATAATACCAAGGAAATATGGCTGCCTTAATCTGTCACATTTTAGAGATTAATCGAAAAGAAAGATTTCGCAGACGAATTCATTGTAATCACGATATTAATTTTAGNAAAAAAAAAAAAAAAAAAAAAAAAAAAAAAAAAGTCATTTTCACGATGAGAAATAAACATTTCGCATGTAGTTTTTATATTAAATTAATGTAGAATATTATGTGCATTATGTAAAATTGCCACCTTTACATTTAGATTGCATTCTATTGGCAATTTAAAACATAGCACAACATTTTCGCGAGTTTAACTTTGAAACCTCTTTTTATTTCTTGCTGCGAATGGTTTTGTTATCTGCACTGGAACTGCCGTTATAAACTACAATTTGACATTCAACGATGAAGAAGAGAGTAGGAAGCAACTTCGATGATTTCACTAACATCTCGTCCGTTCTGTTATTTTCTTCAGCTTCAAAATATTTTCACGCTATTTCATTTACTATTTGCTTTTAATATTTTTTTTCATTTTACATATTTCTCCTCTTCTGCGATTCCGTTTTTCCTTTATTTTCACATAGCCTAACTCAGATTCCAGAAATAAGTGGGCGAAATCCTTGCCACATCCTTCTCGGTGCACCATTTTCTTCCAATGTCGGCCCCTAAGATTAAATTTATTACACGGAGTTAGTTGCCTACTAGATGTAAATCGTGAAATGCACCGANCCAATGTCGGCCCCTAAGATTAAATTTATTACACGGAGTTAGTTGCCTACTAGATGTAAATCGTGAAATGCACCGACCTTAAACGCTGGTAAATGAAGAGTTAAAATTGTATCTTCATTAAGTTAAACCGAGTTTAACGACGAAAGTAATTAATATACTTAGTTATCCTGAACTTCAGATACAATCTTTGCGAGACGTTTTCTTGTTGAAAATTAGGTGGAAAACATAACACAACCTATGATATGACGTGATTTAAAATACGTTGTTTGTAAAATGTCAGAATATACGTGAGATGAAACTAATTCTGATTTGATATCCATCTGTGAACATTTGGCGAGGAATGACATCACCCGTGATAAGGAAATATAGGGAGACCACAATTTTATCTAACGTAATGTGTTACCCGTGGATGTTTACCGAATGTNACCCGTGATAAGGAAATATAGGGAGACCACAATTTTATCTAACGTAATGTGTTACCCGTGGATGTTTACCGAATGTAATGACGCAATAACCATATGTACATTAAAGGAAAACAAAATGTTGCCCTAGTGTAACGCACGCAATCTAACGNATGTAATGACGCAATAACCATATGTACATTAAAGGAAAACAAAATGTTGCCCTAGTGTAACGCACGCAATCTAACGGCTCTCGAGAATACTGTATATGCAGAGTTCGAAAGGGTGCTGCAGTTTTCCAGCCAGATCTGCAAACTGTCAGGCTAAGCCGGTGTTTAGAACCCAGTTTGATCTCAACGAGACAATGACTAATCTGTGTCTCATCTTTACTTAATCTCTGAATTCCTCTGGTTCTTCGTTNCTAATCTGTGTCTCATCTTTACTTAATCTCTGAATTCCTCTGGTTCTTCGTTAGGCTTGATTTAATTCAAATAATTTCTTTACTAATTTCGTGTGAAACCAATTAATATATTCAATATAATTTGTGAGAAAACTTTTTTCAAATGAGATCTGCGACAGAAGATTAAAATTCAAGCTAGAAAGATTAACTTCTATAAAATATGAATACTGCGTACACTGGAGAGCCAAAAAAACTGGTAGAGGCGTGGAACCAATCAGAGAAACGCGATGCGGTCGGACAAAGATCGTGAATGAACGGGACAAACGAGGACTGACGAGAATCATTAAACGTGACAGACGTGCAACCATTTCTCAAAATGGCGCAGATTTCAATGCTGGTGCATCAACAAGGGTCAGCGTGAGAACTTTTCGCCTCGCCTGGGCCCACCAACACCGCCATTGGACTGTTGATGACTGGAAACACGTTGTCTTGTCTTACGAGTTTCGTTTCCAATTGTATCGGGCGGATGGACGTGTACGTGTATGGAGACATCCTCATGAATCCATGGACGCTACATGTCAACAGGGAACTGTTCAAGCTGATGAAGGCTCTGTCNCAACACAAAGCTTTACGCCTCGCCTGGGCCCACCAACACCGCCATTGGACTGTTGATGACTGGAAACACGTTGTCTTGTCTTACGAGTTTCGTTTCCAATTGTATCGGGCGGATGGACGTGTACGGGTATGGAGACATCCTCATGAATCCATGGACGCTACATGTCAACAGGGAACTGTTCAAGCTGATGAAGGCTCTGTCGTGGTATGGGGCGTGTGCCGGTGGCGTGAAATGGGACCTCTGATACGTCTAGATACGACACTGGCCGGTTACAGATACGTAAGCATACTGTCCGATCACCTGCACCCATTCATGTCCATTGTGCATTCCGGTGGACGTGGACAATTCCAGCAGGTCAATGCGAAACCCCACACGTCGAGAGTTGCTACCGAGTGGTTACAGGAAGACTCTTCTGACTTTAGACACTTCCATTGGCCACCTNGCCCCACACGTCGAGAGTTGCTACCGAGTGGTTACAGGAAGACTCTTCTGACTTTAGACACTTCCATTGGCCACCTAAATCACCAGACATGAACATTATTGAGCATATCTGGGATGCCTTGCAACGTGCTGTTCAGAAGAGATCTCCACCACCTCGCTCTCCTACGGATTTGTGGACTATCCTGCAGAATTCATGGTGTGAATTGCCTCCTGCATACCTTCAGACATTAGTCGAGTCCACGCCACGTCGTCTTACGGCACTTCTGCGTGCGCGGGTGCCCTAAACGATATAAGGCAGGTGTACCAGTTGTTTTGGCTCTTCAGTGTATAATGACTNTTTCTGCGTGCGCGGGTGCCCTAAACGATATAAGGCAGGTGTACCAGTTGTTTTGGCTCTTCAGTGTATAATGACTAACATCATCATTCGAATTAATGATGAATGCTTGGTTTTCTAAACGGTGTAGAAATGTGCAAAAACATGTAACGGATCCGTACCAGTAATTACATGCAAGGAATATGTGTACTACTGAATTTGGTTTGATTTAGCATGGCTTTCAGTTTGTAAAATTTCATTTCACCTCTCGTTCACTGTGTCATTTTTGGTATGGTCACCTTAATACGTGACTCGGAGGGTTTTATCCCCAATCATCTAGGAAATGTATCACTATTAATATTTTAGATGCAACACTCTATTTTATTATATGAGAGTTTTCGTGAAGGCAACCACGTGGCTGGCTATCGACTGTATAAAAACAAATCTAAAAAAAAAAGACATTTTCCAGAGATTCACACTCGAAATCTTGTGCCCAGAAGACGTCGTAAAAACTTCGCCCACGTAAGACGTCTTATTTTAGTAAAATTTATACTTTGTTATGTAAAACTATCAAACACTTTAAATTTAAACCACTTTATCGATAAAACGAAAAAATAAACAATATATAAATGCGCTACTGTAAGCCTATGTTGCCAATAAATCCAGGCGGATAATGTCAGGGTTTCTGTGTCGATACGGTGACTAATTTCAGTGGTAATTGTTCATTATAGCATACCTTAAATGAAAAAATTACGATTTTCAACGACCATATATGTAAGTTTTCGTAGTTATCGTAATTTTTTCATTCATTAATTTTTATAAGAGCACAAGAAACCGAAATGTTAATTTTTATTTGAAATATATATGTAATTTATAACTAGAAATAATCATAATTCCTGACAGAGGTACTAATATTATTAAGTTAATCATTTCGTCACTCCTCAGTGTGAAATCACTATACAGAATGATTCTAAAATCATGGGACAAACATTGAGGGGTGGTAGCACTCACTAAAACAAACAATTATTGTATAGGAATATATGGGCGGAAGTGACGCGTTGGTGACCTCTACATATGGCGTGATTGGCTGACAATGGTGGCGATAGTTGNATGGGCGGAAGTGACGCGTTGGTGACCTCTACATATGGCGTGATTGGCTGACAATGGTGGCGATAGTTGAGGGCAGTCGAACGGTGCGCCAGTGACCTGCTGCATCAGCATCAGCAGCACTCCACCGACGCTATCAAGCTTGCATTACTGTCGGTGGTAGCAATTTGGAGCAATTATTATAAGCATTGCTGTAAAAAGGCATTTAGCGGCGGCGTTGTAAATAAACACTGTGTTGCATTTTGTGTGTTGTTTGTGTGTNGCATTGCTGTAAAAAGGCATTTAGCGGCGGCGTTGTAAATAAACACTGTGTTGCATTTTGTGTGTTGTTTGTGTGTTTGTGCCTCAACGCGTCACTCCCGACCATATATTCCTATACAATAATTGTTTGTTTTAGTGTGTTCTACCACCCCTCAATGCTTGTCCCATGATTTTAGAGTAATTCTGTATGCGCGTGCTTCCCCTGTCTGCATTTGTGTTTCGTGGTGTTCAAACGTGTGAAGACGTTTGTTGACAGGCTGCAGCCAGCACCGCTGCATCACGGGAGGACAGCGCGTGAGAAACTCCAAGAGCGAGAGCGACTACGACGGCGTCTTCCTCCTCTGGCAGAGAAGGATATACGCAGGTCCGTGTGACATACACACACATCTAGTTGCCCACTGGGAATGTCGTGTGGTGGTCTTGGTCCTATAATCTTCCATGCGATAGGTCACAATCCTACAACATAAGTTATTGTTATGGTATGCCTAGGGGCAGCGGTGGCGTAGTGGCCAGGGCGTTCGCCTCCCACCACGGCGATCCGGGTTCGATCCCCGGCGGGCTCACTCCGCATGTGGGAATCGTGCTGGACGATGCCGCTCGCCAGCGGGCTTTCTCTGGGTACTTCCGTTTCCCTCGCCCTTGCACTCCAGCGCCGCTCCATTCTAGGGTTTCATTTCCGTCATGCTCGGGGATGACGGTCACTTACGGGTCCCAGCTGGAAATACAGTCACTCGGAGGGTGTTGCCTTGCCCTGGATGCACTCCCCACACGCCATTATTATTAGTATTATTATGGTATGCCAGTAAAATTGAAATTAAGTACACTGGTTTCTTGTCATCTGAGCCCACCCACGAGCAGGTCACGAGCTGTATGCAGAACTTTCAAAATTGCTTGACTCAAACAGAGATTTGTCCATTTTACTTTTGTTTGCCAACGAACATTGATTTTAATACCAAAAAAAATTTTTGTGCAAAATTTATTATATCCATTTCTGCTAAAACTTGTGCACATGAAGTGTAGTGAAACTTCAAAGCGCGTTTTTATGTTAATTGTGTTCCAGTGATAAGTTTACGCCACCTGGTTTTCGCACTTTAAATGTGACAAATTTTCAGTCTCAAAACACATTATATAGTTACATAAGCGTCTGGCATGTGCACTTTGATCCTTATACCCCTTAGAAAAACACAATGTGAGATGTTTAAGCAAAACAGTTTAATTTTGATCACTGAACTCTTTTATTTTGTTTTCTTATTTTTGTGGTTATAATTTTACAATATTGTGTTTATCTCAACATAAGGTAGTTACACACCGTTGAGAAATGTTATTGCGTCTACCTGCGTATATTTTACTGGCACACTGATTGACATGCTCCCAGTAAATTTGGTTACGACGGAGGAACAGTAGTTCCATTTCGTAACGTTGAATTAAAAGTGTTTTGCAAACATCAGTCAGTACTGACTTTATTTATTTTCCTTTCTGTTAATCGTAATACATATAAGCTTACAAATAAATAAATATTGTAAAATTTCCAAATTTTTCTCATAATTTCACAGTTTTACCTGACCGAGGAGTGAATAAAGTAATGAGGCTCATGGCAATACTTATTTTACGCATGGTGGAGGGATACACGCTGCATGCTACATACACGTTCACCGTGTCCATTCCAAGGTCGCAGCTTGTATTAATCCGCATGTTCGCGCGCTTTGAAGGTGTTGGTTGTGTGGCCAGTCACCACCGCTTCCACCATTTTGTATAACACGGGTGCATTGATGCGTTTTGTTCTGAAACAATAGCAACGAAATAAAATATTTCCAGACTACAAGAATTTTACACATGCATGCTCGTAGAGGATGGTAATATTATAGAGCACTTAAGAAAGCAAAAATAAATCAAAAGTAATGCTTTGTGTCAATACCGAAATTGCANGATGGTAATATTATAGAGCACTTAAGAAAGCAAAAATAAATCAAAAGTAATGCTTTGTGTCAATACCGAAATTGCAGAATACTATGGGAACTATTTTTTTACCGCAATCGTTGGGCTATCCGGAAAAGTTGATCTCTGCTGCCACCTTGGAATGGATGAAGTGCNAACTATTTTTTTACCGCAATCGTTGGGCTATCCGGAAAAGTTGATCTCTGCTGCCACCTTGGAATGGATGAAGTGCATATCTCAGTCAGGGCTTTTGAAAGGGTTAGTTGACCGTGAGAAGCCCATAGAGCATGTAACGACACGTGCAGGATGCGTTTGCCGTACGACGAGGCGCTGTCCCTGGAGCTGGAGGAGGAAGGACTGCCGACGTCGGCGAAGATCCTGCGTGACCTGGTGCGGATGGACGCGCATGCGCACGAGAAGGCGGAGCCGGAGAGCCCCGCCCACCGCCGGCNATCCTGCGTGACCTGGTGCGGATGGACGCGCATGCGCACGAGAAGGCGGAGCCGGAGAGCCCCGCCCACCGCCGGCCACTACTCAGCTCCCGCAGACAGCTGCTGGATAAACTGCAGCACGGCTTGAGACAGGCGGAGCAGGCTCGCCTCCGCGGTCAGCTGCCTTCAGTTTATTGTATTTGATTAATACTTTTGGCTACCTCTGAAATACAGAAATTTCTTTCAAACATACTGGGTAAGTATAGATATTTGTAATGTGTCTGCAAAAGTGCAACCAAACAAATCGAACATTTTCTCACGCCAATATGGCTACCAAGCATACAACCAGAATACCACATTAAAAGTAAATATGGCGTGTGACGTATAGTTTGGCCAATAGGTATATGCCAGTTGGTCACAACTATTTACAATATAAATAGGTGATTATTATCTGCAGAAAATATAACAACCAGTAGTCGGAAACAAAAGTGTGTTCTAGGCCAAAGGGATCTGGAATAGGAGCCAAGAGCCGACCGAGTGCCATGTTGTAAGGTTGCCCGATGGCCATCTTGGATATGGGTTCAATTGACCTTGTCCTCGTACACTTGATCTTGGGTTGACCTTAAAAAAACATTTAAAAATACAAAAATACCAAATAACTTAAACATTTTCCAAAAATGTTAAAAAATACTTTTTGGCAATATTCGTTTACAATATGAACGTCAACCATCATTTGTATTTCGTGACCTTGACCTTGCCCTAAGAAAACCTTGGGACAACCTTAAAGTTAAAGAATCGAGATAACCCCGACTATTTAAAATAATATAGTACAAATGAGGGAATAATTTGCATTAAATACCTCATCCGCCATCTTGCATATTTGTCACATTGACTTTAGAATAACCAAAAAACCTAAATATCTAGAAAAATCTAAAAAAAAATCACAAAAAAGTAATAAATCGAGGCAAATATTACATTATTGATACCGACCACTACTTTAATATCTATGACACTTTGCCCCAGGTGACCTTGAACAAGAATAATCGATCAAAATCGAAAAAAAAATCCCTTATAATGTAAAAATAAGTTAAACTACGTTATTGACCACAACCACCATCTTATATATTCATAGCCTTGACCGTGACTTCAAGAAAACTTAAACACAAAAAAATCACAACCAAATATTTAAAATTTATGAAAAATTTAAAAAACATTCAGAAATTAATAAAATTCTTAGGATTAGTCTTTAAAAAAAATATTATATCGGGAAGTTGTGAAGAAAAGACATTTAAAGACTTATGTGGAGAGCACCCGAGGTTAAGGTCAAGGTTACTCAGATCCAAAAAGGCCGTTGGATGACTTTACGACACGGCGGTCAGTTAGCTTCTGGCTCCTATCCCGGATCCCATTGGCCCAGAAAATACTTTTGTATTCTACTACTGCTGCAGGGACATATGGTTTGGACATTTGGATTTTAGGTTTTGGCGATAGGAGGCGGAATTCATTAAACTGTTTGTGTAAATACGATTCTGTCCAATTTCTTGAAAGGGCCATTTTGATCTCTTATAAACTGTGTGTGGGTAGAGATACAAAAAATAAGTTCATTTGGAGGAATTTACATTTCTTGCTGATATATATTTAACAGCAGATTTTTATGACCTGTACACCTATAGAACAAACGAACACTTACAGAATATCTCTTCCGTCTTAAAGCGTAGCTATGTTATTGGCTAATCGCGTGTTATTTTATCATCATGGTATAGAGGCTCGCAATTAATTAGCCTCTTTTGAAACAAGCAATTGTAAACGTGTTGTTTGTATTTATATATTTTTTTCATTCATCCATAAAAAAATATGGTACTTAACAATCATGTTGTTAACGAAATGTAAAATGTACTTTAATGCTTTAGCCTCCTATTAGTGGTGTTTTTTTTTAATTAGTGGTCATATCTGTTGTATTGTCGTATGGATATTATATCAATAATTCGGCAAGTAATGAAAATCTGATACTAAGAAAATTAAAACTGCTCTTTTTATTGTATGTTATGACAAGNACAATAATTCGGCAAGTAATGAAAATCTGATACTAAGAAAATTAAAACTGCTCTTTTTATTGTATGTTATGACAAGTAAATAATTTTTATTATATGTATACTGATTACAACTATTCATACTTGGTTTAGATGAATAATTTTCCCAAACAACGGTTATTGTTCTATGAATATAAAGATGAAACATTAAATAGTTTTCATTGTCTTGAACGATTATTTATTTTATTCATATCGAGGTATGATAAATGTTTATGGTTTTATACTAATTTTTAACTTTAGATNTTGAACGATTATTTATTTTATTCATATCGAGGTATGATAAATGTTTATGGTTTTATACTAATTTTTAACTTTAGATGTACATGCACTAAGAGAAACAAAATCGGTTTCTATATTGCCAGAAATGGAGCCATTTCTTTGAGAATATCTAAATGTCTACCTATCTAGTTCATTGACAATCAAGACTATTTTGATGCCTGTTTGATGTGACTTCTCATATAGCTTTTGCAACTGTTTGTTGACTTAAATGTCAATATGTAATAATGTTATCACTTTATACAGATACTGTACTTTGAACNCTTTTGCAACTGTTTGTTGACTTAAATGTCAATATGTAATAATGTTATCACTTTATACAGATACTGTACTTTGAACGATTTTTTGCAAGTCCACGATTTTAAAACATTTTGATTAAATAGCTTATGCCTTTGCCTATAAAAACGGAATATTGTTTCTTACAATGGATCACCTAAAAGAAAATTTCATTATTTTTAAAACTGACAAACCTACAATTTTTGCAATGCTATAGTAGATTAACTTTTAACTTTTCTTGAATAATTTGAGAAAAGAAAGAGTATTCCATAGACGTTAATACTACAAATAATTTACATAACGTTGGCATCAATCCGTTATTACACTGTAATACGTGTGTATTGTTTGTTGTTTTGGTAATNCAAATAATTTACATAACGTTGGCATCAATCCGTTATTACACTGTAATACGTGTGTATTGTTTGTTGTTTTGGTAATGAATAGTGACTAGTCATATATAAATGTAACTATGATCATGTACATTAGTGTTATCAGCAGTTTTCTGGTGGCTGATATTGTTCGATGTGCCATTTGAACAGTGTGAAACACTTGCGGCGAGGATGAAGTAACTTAATAAAATGTAATAAATGGGGTTGATTATGTAGATTTTTCTAGCAGGAGAGTTGTATAAGTAATACCACTAAAGGGTACAGTTTAATTTNGAATAGTGACTAGTCATATATAAATGTAACTATGATCATGTACATTAGTGTTATCAGCAGTTTTCTGGTGGCTGATATTGTTCGATGTGCCATTTGAACAGTGTGAAACACTTGCGGCGAGGATGAAGTAACTTAATAAAATGTAATAAATGGGGTTGATTATGTAGATTTTTCTAGCAGGAGAGTTGTATAAGTAATACCACTAAAGGGTACAGTTTAATTTAATGGCAAATATATTGACGGTGATGTAGCCAAATGTGCATTATATTTAATGGCGTATGATATACTAAACAATCTCGTGACGTTGTCGTAAAAGTCCACAGATAGTGTCGATTGGAGAAATGTTTAAGAATCTTACTTAAGGCCCTAAGTCTAAACCGGTGAGACTTTGTTCAATGAGGTTTGTTAAACAAGATCAACAAGTGGAGACAAAAACTTCAATTTGCATTAAAGAGTTTCGGATATTTTGTTTCCATCTCATGATTCCCGATTAAAGGCGTAAGTTTAATAATCAAATGGTGCTATATATCAGACAACTAACAGCTCAACCTACTGT
>NQII01008563.1:36315-67264 GCA_002778355.1 Clitarchus hookeri | reverse complement strand
GAGGTTTATCACACTTCTGGCCTTTTGAACAATCCTGCTAGCATTAGTACACCATACAATTCTAGACATTGTAAATAAATCTTCTTTAATGGTGCAACCTTTGATTTGGAACAGTGAAGTTTGACCATGGTTTCTTCCTTTTCGTGTGTTGACCTCACATAAAGAAATGCTCCATGAGACCTTTCATAAGCATCTGAGAAGCCATGAAGTTGGATATCAGTAGGTGTTCCTGGTGATAGAATAAATCTTTCTATTCTGATATTGTTTACAATAGGAATCTGTTCATGTAAAGCTTGCCAGGTTTTACCCAGCCCTGAGGGTAGAAGTTCATCCCATCCGAATTGGTTCTCCCAAGACTGTTGGAGAAAAATCTTACAACAGATAACTAAAGAACTGATCAAACCGAGAGGGTCTAATTTTTATGCAATAATGGTTACAACCATCCTCTTGGTAAAGTGAAACACCTTTGATGATGCCTTACTGTATGGCCCACTTACAATCTGGAATTGATCGGCTGGAGGATACCGTATCAGCCCAAGTGTCCTGATATCATTCTAGTCCAGATGCGATGAAATTCTCCTTTCCCTAAATTCCTCTGGATTGTTTTGAAACAATGCTGGATTATTTGTGCACTACTTGAGAAAAGGAAAGCCACCAATATTCAAAAACTGCAATAATTCCTGTTGTATTAACAGAGCTTCTTCAACAGTTTGTGCACCAGAGATGCCTTAGAATGTGTATTTCTTTCGTCGATGACTAACTGCTTCAAACAACTGGTTGCTAGGAAAGGTGCACTGGCAGTACCATATGTCATAGTAGTAAACTTGTATTCCTTGAGTGAAGATAAAGGGTCCTTCCTCCACAAGATCGTCTAAACATCGCAATCTCGGTAATCGAGCCTGATGTTTCGATACATCTTCAAAATGTCTGCTGCGAAACACACTTGATGTGTGCGGAATCTCATAACAATGGAACATAAATCCTGTTGGATTGTTAGCCCTACCATAAATGTGTCATTCAAGGAAATTCCACTGCTTGATTATAAGATGCATCAAATACTACTCTCATATTTGTAGTTGTGCTTGATTCTTTTAATAATGAATTATGTGGCATGTAAAAGGTGACATCTGTGGAATGATCTGAAGTATTTGTGAGCTGCACTGTCCCAGTGCTTAGTATTCATCCATGAAGTCCGAATATGCCTTCTTCAGGTCTGGTTGCCTGTTTATCCTTCTTTCCAACTGATGGAACCTTGTGACTGCCATTTGATAGGAGTCTCCAAGTTGTGTGGTTTCATGTTGAAAAGGTTACCTAGCGGTGAACCACCCCAATTCTTCTCTTGTAAATATTTCTGTAAAATGTACCGCACATTCCATTTCTTCGAGGGTTTTAGGAGTCTCGTGTAATTATTCTATTTCCCAAAATTTCTAGAGCTGATCCAGACTGTCGTATATTCTTAAAAACAATGCATCTCTTGATTGCTGTACTAAAACTTGGGAAGTTCTTGGCTCTTGGAATCTTCCCAATACTATCCACCCAAATTCGGTGTCTTGCAATATGGGGTGGTCCTTTGATCGTATCATTTATCCGGGATGGAGAATGTTGAAGAAGACATCTGCTCCAAGCAAGAGGTCGGTGTTTCCTAGCTGGTTAAATGCTGTTTCTGCCAAGTGGAAGTTGGTTGAAATATGACATTAGTGACAATCTATATATCTTTCTAGCAGATTAGCAGAAATCTTGGGTAGAACCGAACACTCAATTGCAACAGTATAATTTTTTATACATGAGAGTACCACAGTCTTAACAGTAAGTTTAGTTTCTGCAGTTACCTCATTTATTCCCTGTATCGGGGTTACATTCCGTTCCTTCTTCAATCCTAGGCTCTGCGCACATTCTTCTGTAATGAAATGAGATTGGGAACCTGAGCCCAGAAGGGCCCTGCATGATTGTAACTAGCCATATTTGTCTCGCATTTTCACCATTGCAGTGGCGAGCAGGATCTGCATTTGTGGATTTATTTTGAGTGAGCAATAACTGAAAGTTGATGAGACTTGTTCTGTATTGCTACCTCTTAGGCTGTCTGGTGAAATGTGATCATGGTTGTGTTTCTGCAGCTGGTTTTCACGATTGCCCTTAAAATAGGGAGCTTGGTCACTGTGTGTGTCAGTGTGAAGCAAGGTATGGTGTTTCTCTGAGTAGGTGCGACAGGTTCCTGATCTACATTACCTAATGAAGTGACCAACTTGTAGACAGTTCAAGTAGAGGTTGTTATGTCCTACAAACTCTACACTTTGTTGAATGCTGGCCTTCGCGAATTCTTCGCATTTGTGTAATGCATACTGTTCCTTGTAAAATTTGCACTGAGTATTGCTAACTACATACGACTGTCTATATTGTATAACATTCTTAGTCTCCGAGATTTCAGGTTTGATGGCTTATGTAGGTTGCGTAAGTTCTGTAGCCTTACATCTTAGCTTTGAGAATTTCAAGAGTTCGTCAAGGGTCGAAAAGTTTTGGGACGAGGAATGTAGCTCCCACTCCTTGCGAGTGGTTGCATCAAGTTTTTCTAGCATCATTTGTGATATCAACAACAAATGCAATGGAATCTTTACATCTATGGATCTGATAGCATTTAGATTGCTCGTAACTTGATTGACAAGCTACTGGAGTTCTTTGGTTGACTGCTTGTTTACATGTGGCCAGTTTAGCAAATGTCTAAGATGTGCCGTGACAATTAAACGTGGATTCTTATACCTACCGCAGATAAATTACATGCAATTTGAAAATTGACGCCAACAACTGGCAGTTTTCAATTACTTTGTGGGTGTCTGAAGTGAGCGAACTCAATAGGTAATTAAATTTTAGGATGTTGTCAAGAGTATCATTGATAACTATAAAGCTACTGAATCTGTCATATAAGTGATGGAACTGCGTTACCACTCCTCCAAAACTAGGAAGTGTAATGGTTGGCAACTTCACTTCTTCCTTACTCACAAGTGAAGAACCCTGTTTACACTGCGCACTATCATATGAAGTGTTGCGAGATTCACTAATCAATATCAGCATTCTTGTCTTAACATCGTAATAAACAGTTTCGAAGGATTCCCTGTCTTCAGCATGCACCTTAATTCCGTCAGTAAACTTTAATTCTTCTTGAGAGACTCGTACTTATTCCGGATAGCAGGAAGCTCCTTTAACCGTACTTTAATTGCATGCACAACTGCACATATTTCCAATTTGCTTAAAAAAGTAGACAAACGAGCAGAGATGTGGGTTGGAAAATTTTCCGCAGAAAATTTTCTGAATCAGACAATTTTCCAAAGAATTTTCTAATATGTTTTTCTGGAAAATTTTCTAATTCGAAAATGGCACTGTTTCATTAAAATTATTTGGGATGATCAAGTTAATATAGGGATTCACTTCACTATAATATTTGGTTAACAAACGCTTCAACTAAAAACGGGGAAATTAAATTTAAATACAAATTCAAGGGGAGTTTCCTGCTTTTACAACAGGCGGGGCTGCTGGGGTTCAGCTTGCAAAAGAGAGCAGTGAGAAAATGATAAGAGGAATTCCGTGCCTCAGTGCCTCCATATAATAGGAGGTTTACATTGCTAAACAGCAATAAATTGATATAGGGATTTTCCCTGTGCAGAGAATTTACCTTGCTATGTAAACAGGTATGCTCTGTAGTTGTGAGTTAGTTACAGCTCAAACGTTACTGTGAGTGAGCCTCAAGTTTCTAAGTACACATTACATTTATCTGGATAAGTAAATGTAAAGTATGATTGTAAACAATGCCTAATGTAAAAAAAAAACTAGTGTAAGGCACAATTATATTAAAGTCTGTGAAGGAAACACAAAGAATATAATAGGCAAATGTAAATAAAACAATACAAAAAGAATGAAGAAACATTTAAAAGCATGTAAAAAAATGCCGAGATGATACAATCCTTGTGCCGGAAGCTAATACAAAAACATTTTGGAGCAACTATTTCTGGGAGACGTAATTTACATCAGGAATCAAATATAAGTATATTTATTATTTAAAGTTCAAATATAGTCTGTTCACAGAAGAAAATAAATATTTCCCTAAAATATTATTTTAATAAATTCTCAGATAGTGAGTGTTCAATTATGCTCTTTTAGTCAGATGGCAAATGATTCTTATTTCATGTCTTTGAATCGAATTTAGGTATATAAAATTTCATTCCGCGATACCCTCAGTTCTTAAGGAATTGTAGAATCAAGAATCTAAAATATAATAATCGAGCCATTAAAAACCAGTTACTACAGAAACATCACCTTAGCTATTACCATCAGTGTGGTTCGCTATTGTATTTATTCGTGTACAAAATGCATTTTATATACTATTTGAGACTCTAAATATACTGCGTGGAAATTGTCAGTAAAATTCCTTTTAATGTTGTACATAACATACATATATATTTCTCACAAAAATAAACATTATTAAGTTACGTACGTTATAGCAATTTTTGTTACCATATTTTTTGCCAATATTTTATTGCAATAATATCACCTGCCATTAAAATATAGTCATGAATTTCTTTAAGTGGCAAAAGATGTGCCATTAGAGCAAAATTGTAAGAAATGATGATAGTGAATTCAAAATGTTCGGCAGCTTAACATTTTATCAAATAATTGAAAAGTATTGATACATTTTCTTTACCCAGGATTATTTTTTTCTAGTTTTATTTCATTTAAAACCAGTACGATTTAAAATCACGCAGTCGTTAGCACGTCAACAAGCCATTAAAGAATTTGAAGAAGCCATATTTGTTTTAGTTGCCAGGACCAACTTAGGCAACTGCGCAATTGAAAATACTCATCCATAAATTTTCACTTTAACTTTATAGAGATGAGAAGGCGTTACTACAAAAATTTACTGTATGTGATTTTATGAATTTGTAACAGCATCTTAAAATATGTTTCTTATAAACGTAACCAGTGTGGAACTGGAATAATGGTATTTATTATTGACCCACGTTAAAATTACGCAGTGCAATGCGAACCTAACAGCGCATCTGGTCGCCAAATTTCCAAAACAAGCTAAATTTGCAGATTTGTTCCATTTGGTCTCTCATTTTGCTCTTCGGAAGTCGTGAGAGTTGAGGTCTAAATGACCTGGGTCATAAAGAGATGTTAACACCTTCAAAGCGAATGGAATGCCTTTAGATGTTTTCGTGTGTAAAAACGAATATCGCACACGCCTTGTAGGTGACATAATATTAATTCTGGCGATAGTTTGTGTTCACAAATTAATTTCCCCCACACATATTTTATTTTAAAATACATCTTATCATTTATGACATAAATTCAGTGCATTATCTCTTCAAATATGAGTTGAAAGGTTTAAGACGCTCTCATTTTGTAAACAATAAAGATGGAGAACCAGTGTAGACCGCCAAAATCTACCTAGCATACGACTTACCCTCGCAAATCTTGCTTAAGAGGAGGAGCAAATTGGGCATAATCTAAGTGACACAGGGGCATTTTGACGTGACGAAGGGAACGACCGCTGCCATGCTGCTTCCGGTGAACGGTAAAAAAAAACGGCTGAATGGAACAAACCTTGTATTACTGCTAGTGGAGCTAAAAGTATTGCGATTGTGGGAATTACATTAATTTGATCGTATTCAAGTCAGTACACAATCAGTGTTGCCGGGTTAGATGTAATGTTTAGAGAATGTTCTGAGATACGATTTTTCCCCCCGAAACCTTCAGATTTATACATTTTCTGTTTTATTAGTTTTTCTACTTTAAATAAGATAAATTATTACTTTTTAAATAAAGATTTATTGTTTAAGATACTTTTTATACCACTTCTGAGCATCTTTTATTTGATTAATACTAATATGTTCCCAATGACTGTGCATCCATAAACTAGTAGTAATATTAATAATGCCACTAATGCAGTTTTGGTGAGTACTTTAATATGTTTTGCAGGGTTTTATATTGCAACTGATAAAAGGAATTGCGATTTTTGGAGTTGATAATTGAGAATGGCATCGGAATCGGTACTGAGAATGGAGGTAAAGTAGTATCGCGACATCACTAATAAAATTATATCAATATATTATACTAGTAACTTGTAGAGAGACAAGAATTCGCCCCTTGATCCCCTTTCTGCCATTCATGAACAGCAACTTACAAAATAACGGTTGAATCTCACTTAACATAATATCAGGAACAGGCAGTATAGTACCGTAAGCGGGAGTCACTTTGTGACAAAAGTGGGGTGACTTTGTAACACATAAAATAGTATTTAAATACCCCCATTTTTCAGTTGGATGCTTCAGGTATTCATTGGTACTAATTTAATCGCTGAACATTTAAAACAACCTCTTTGAGTTAAAGAGAATTTTAGTAAAAGTAAAAACCTTAGTGTCACAAAGTCACCCACCCTGTCATAAAGTGGCCCCTGCTTACGGTATCGCTCAAGTAGCACACTTTAAGTTTGTTTTTATTTTGTTGCAGGTAATGGAGAAAAGTGAAGAAGTAGAGTCATCAAATGCGAGCACTGAAGATCTGGCAGCCGGTTTGGTTGAAGGAGAGGCAAATGAAAAACCATCTTCATCAATATTAATGCAGCATTCATCCGCTTCAGGTTGCAGTTCAAAACAATAATTTTAGCAAATTGTATGCATAAAATGTCAGCAGAAGAACAGGGAAAATCAGAGCAGACATCAGCACATGCTATATTTGCAAGTGTTTATCCTCTTTCCATAACTGAAAATAAGCATGTAAGGATCATTACAAATAAATTCGCCCATCATTAAAATTACCATCACGTTATAGCTTATCAAATTCCCTTCTAGAACGTGGGTACGATACGGTTCAAGAATTAGTTGTTCAAGAGATTGGCCAAGCAGAATCACTGACACTGATCTCAGATGGATGGGCAGATATACAAGGAAATTCTTTGATGAACATAATGTTTGCGACACTTGAATCAATATTCTTGAAAGCAATTGCTACAAAATCTAATCTTCATACAGGAGAATACATAGCCAACCTATTGAGTGTAAAAACTGATAGAGCTGGCCTCTCTAAAGTACAAGCTCTTGTAACCGACAATACAAGCGACATGAAAGCTGCTTGGCAGATTTTAGAAGGAAATTATCATCACTTAATAATATTTGGCTGTCTTGCAAATGGGCTAAATCTTCTGGCAAAGGACATTATCAGTTTAAACACAATTCAGAAAATATTGTCAAACTGCAAGGAAATTGTAAAAGTATTCCGCAATCATCATGTTGCTAATCAGACGCTTAAGAGAATACAGAAAGAGAAGCAAGGAAAGGAGAGTTCACTTTTCTGCCAAGGGAAACTAGATGGTGTTCAGCTATAAGATGTTCAGATAGTTTGGTGCGAACATAAAAAAGTCTGCAATGTGCATCTATAGATGACACTGTGACAGTATCACATGTTATTCCTACAAACATTCATAAACAGATTCTTGACAATGATGTGTTCTGGATGCAAGTTCAATCAGCATATAATCTATTACTACCAATATAAGCAATAAAAAATATAGAAGGAAACACACCAACTCTTTCTGATGATATCAAGATGTTAAATAAACTTTATGAAGATGTCCTTGAGCTGGTACCTTCTTCACCTCTCGCCAAAAAAAAAAAGAGGAAAAAGTAAAAACTTTTTTAACCATATATTTTAGTTTTGCTCTCATGCAATTCACTTAGCAGCACATCTTTTGGATCCTAAATATTGTGGGCAACATTTTGTCAGAACCTGCCTACTTACTGCACTTGATACAATCATGAACGTAGCAAAAAAATATCCCAAACATTGATGAAGTAGTTGTGATGGCAGACTTGGCAGAATACTGTGCCAAACATACTTTGTGGAGTCGAGATATCATTTGGCGGGCAGCAGAAAATATATCTCCTCTTACATGGTGGAAGGGATACTGCACAACTCGACATTATCCGAAGTTGCTACAAGGATTCTTAGTATTCCACCAACAGCTGCCTCATGCAAACGCAACTGCAAGGCTTTCAGCACGATTAAAACCAAAAAGAGGAATAGGCTAACAAACGAACGCACTGCCAAGCTAGTTTCTGTTNTTTCAGCACGATTAAAACCAAAAAGAGGAATAGGCTAACAAACGAACGCACTGCCAAGCTAGTTTCTGTTTCTCAGAATCTCTTTATGTTATCACAGAAAGAGAATCCATCAAATCCAAATAAACCAGAATATTATGGTACGAGCAGCAGCAGTTCTATGGGCATGGTCACAACCAACAGCGACAGCGAGCGTGAAGACTAACTACATGTTTTGCACAATTGCAATGTACTGTGTTGTGTAACGTCATTTTAGTTCCTAAAAATTATTCATCAAGTATGTAGTGTAGCTTGCCAGGATAGTCTAGGAAACATTTTTGACTGTGTATTTAGTGACTTTTCAAGCCTATTGCCTTTCTGGAATAATATCATTATTTAAAGTCTACCACTCAGATTTTCTTTTTTTATGTTTTGTGTGTTTAATTAAATCTCATAAACCATAATTGATTTATGATTTGCTTAGTTTAAAAAAATTGCATTACAGATAGAATATAAAACTTCAGATTTGTTTATGAAATATGTGTAAACTGTACATTTGTTCCACCAAATGCCCAATCCATTATGAACTAGGAAAATGTTCTAATCCAAAACTTTCCGGAAAACCCACATCTCTGAACATGAGTGAGACTACCATTAGCCGAAGCTCTCATGCAAATCAAAATTTTTTTGTGATTTCCATCCATGCTGCCTTGGAAGAATATAATGGATAGGTAAATACCAGGAGGAAAAGGAATGCAACGGGCAGAACTGAACCAGTTGAAGGGTGAACTTAACTCGCTCTACCACGGCTGCCTCCCAGGTGATGCTCGGTCTGCAGGCTGCACTCCATCCTCGTAGGTATACCGGGTAGATGTGTTTGCGCCAGGCAACAGGAAGGATTACTACTGTCTCTGGGCCATGAGGAGCGACGGTGGGTGGCGTGCTAACGACCGTCCATTGTTCGTCTGACTGACTACCTGCTGGCACTCAGAGAGCACCACATTCCCCTCCGCACCACCGCAAGAAGCACGCAGCACCATTATAAATACGCTTTACCATGTACGAATCCGTTCCACCCACCCCCTCTCTACTAGTGCTTTTCCTATCAACTAATAAATAGCATGATTCCTATCCATCTGTCTCCTGTAGCATTTTCTGTTAAATATGATAATGCTTGAAACAATTTTATTTATTTCCTGCCGAAAGGTTTTTTACGGTGACTATGCCGGTTTTTCCCTTTCTCTTCTAAATATAGTTTAGCTGTAAGTACACTTATGGAGGTTCTCATGGTCAAATGCTGGCCATGGCAGCCCAATCCCTCTTTGCCGTGATGCATGTCTCCTTGCACGAAATCCCTTCCTTGTAGGCGTATGGGGCTTAGCCCTGAGACGCACTTAACTCCCGTCCCTAACGCGGGCTCACATAACACTTAGTCTTAGAGTAGTTAGTTAAAAAAAAATGGAATCCGTTCCGGAGGACTAATGTTTTAACTGCCGCATCGAATAACTACTAGAACTGTATTCTGATTTATAGGCGCGATTAAATCACTGGATTTGCACATGTTTTCAGGACTTTATTAGCTAGTAGCCGCATGCAGCCATACAACACGTCTGTCTTCCTCCGGACTCTCGTCTCAACTGGCCACGAGCGACCCCTTGCTGTTGAGCAAAGAACTCATTCTAGAAGTCTCGGCCTCGCGGACCACAAACACAAGCACCTACAAGTATTGAGTCTCAACATGCAGTTTCTCGTTATATTGATGCTGCATCAACAAAATGTTGTTAAATGGCTGATGGAAGTGAACACCAATGACCTCGTAAAATGAAACCTCTATATTTAGATTTTAAAGCAGAGTGTGAGAACTAAATGTAGCTTAGGCTAGCTCTCAAGCCTTGCAAAGCAGTTTACGTGTGACAATTATGAATATATTTATAGAACATAAAGTATTTTCACGTAACGGAAGAGAACTGCAGTTTGTCGTTTAAATATTTTTAATGCATCCAATATGAAAACGAAAACAGATATGTTGCGGTAGAGCAATTGGTAGGGTGCCGGGTTTCGGGAGTATGTCAAGCACTCCGGGCATGGGCTCGATTCCCCTGCCAGCCATCATGTTTCTTCTTCATTAGTAATATTTCTTTTTCTGACCAAATAACTGTACTTATTTATTTTACACTGCAATGTTTATTTAAAGCAAAACAAAAGTAACAGAAAATTTTTAACACAAATGCTTACACCAATGCGACATAAAATTTGTTTTGCCGAAATATAAACAGCACCTTAATTTATCCAGTACAGTAAGGAGGTAATGTTGTCACAAAAGTACTTAATGTTACAGTTACATTGACAGATTAATATTATATTACATTAGTGGCAACATTATTTACTAATAGTTCACAGATAACAAAAATTAATGTTGTAGTAACATTAATACTGTTGCCACAGCATTACACTTTTTTCTGTGTTTGCTTCATATTATGTCACGGACGTAAATATATCAAAATAAAATTATTTAAATTAATATCGATTCTTTTTGGGCTTACATTTTATGTGCCACTGTAACACAAATCCCTCGCACTTTAGTACGGTACTTATTCGTTTGAGCACGGATGTTGGCCTTTGAGGGCAACAAAAAAAATATACCAATTTACATTTCAGAGGGCACTATTTCACATGTGAGAGAGCGTGTGATATGCAGATGACGGCATGGCATCNTATACCAATTTACATTTCAGAGGGCACTATTTCACATGTGAGAGAGCGTGTGATATGCAGATGACGGCATGGCATCACAAATTTGAAGCTACCTAAGGCACATCTGCTCGTCCTGAAACTGTTGTACCGACATCGTAAGCAGAGTAAAACAAATATAAAACGGAGTAACTTTAGTACACGAAACTATGATGAACTTGTTTATTTGCTTTTTGGAAAGGTTTACTCTACGTTAACCGCTATTATAGGTCATGATAAACTTTATGCCTACCATGATAGGAACGTCATGTTTTCGGTGTAATTAAGAATAAAAGAAATAAGATGGCAATAAAATTTATTTTATAAATTTTANATAGGAACGTCATGTTTTCGGTGTAATTAAGAATAAAAGAAATAAGATGGCAATAAAATTTATTTTATAAATTTTATTGCCATCTGTACCAACCAATGTTCAACTTTCGAATTGTGTACACCTAATGTTTCAAACGGAGAAAAAAAATTTTCTTAGTTCATTGATAATCACACGTTAGAATTATAATGACAGTTTGATGCTTTTGAAACCCAGAATTATTATCAGGAGAAACGGAAACCAAAAACCTGAAACTTATTGTCACAGTTCATTTTGAGATATGTTTTGTAAAACGTTATTTTACAAAATATCCGGGACATCCACAGATTCTTTTAAAAAAGTGCAAACATGATGCCATTTTATCAATGCATTAAATAATATGTAAAAACGTCCCTATCTCATTATATACCTGTCTTCAGGTTTTTGATAGTACATATTTTCGTGTTAATAATATTTTTTCTTTTAAAGAGTTAGTTTTTATAATTTGTGTTTCATGAAAACGCAGACTCGTTTAGATTACCACATTTGAATGTAATGTGCTTGAATTTATTCGCGTGTATTTGATAGGCGGTTAAGTTTCAGTGATAGAGAAATTTAATTTGTGACAGTTTTAGTTCAAACCCAATCCCCGAAATGACTCAGGGAAATGTACGGTTTCTGGTTCGTCCATGTCTATCAGTTTCCCGCATAAGTTATATTCGAGGATGGTCCGTGAAACTTTTCTCACCCTAAAAGTATGTTGCACGTCGTGAAAAAATATAATTCAGTTAAACGAAACCCTTAGTTCCTCAATAATACATTTCGCTTTTGTATTGTATTTCGAAACGAGTTTTCTTGAAAAGACGAAATGTGTCTGTATTCTTTGAGCTATACACACATTAAATCTAATTCCGCGTCATCCTTTCGCGCAAAGCACCCAAATTGCTTGGAGTTTTTTCGTGATACCTATAGATCCTAAACATATTTCCATGGCGCTGTGAGTTTTTTGGTGGATGGCATTTAGCAACGATCGGCACAGTCCGCTATAAACATTTGCTCAGGTGCTTTACTAGTGCATTTTAAGTTTTACCAGTCAGAAGATTCCGTTCGTAGTTACATTTTTGGAATAAGCGAGGTGTCGTGATGATGTACTCCAAATTATTCTGATGTGTGTGCAGCAGGAAAATGATTTTAAGTAAGTACACGTGTTCACGCTTCCATTACTATCAAATAAAGCAAATAAAATTTAGGTAAACAAACATTAAACTATGCGCAAAACGCAATATCATTATTAAAATAAATCGTCAGTCATTTTTCTCAAACAAAAATTAAGATACTAAAAACAAAACATTTATGCGTAACTGGTGAAAAACATCGTTAAAACTTTCAAGTTACCAATAGAATTTTCAGTATTTTAGACGTATTTTGTGCTTTTGTAATATGAAACAAGTACAAAAAGAGTATTCTACTTTTAAAAAATTATATAAAAATATGAGGATTTTGCATGTGTATCTTTTATAGTTTATCTTTAGTACAAAATAAAATTTAATGACCCCAAAAGAGCATTTAAAAATATCTTCAAATTCATTGCGTGGTTCACCTGTAGTTTAATTTTAAAATTCGCAGCAAAATTAAAAATATGAAATATTCAAAAGTCAAATACTAATTCCAAATGTCTCAAGTATCGGATTCAAAAGAAAATTGTTCATAGTTTTTCCATGGCTTTAGCTCATATCAGACACTGTAAATAAATACTTCCTTTTTAATTTGTTAGGCATGAAATTTAAAGTCAAAATTATTAAAATTATGTTAAAAGAAATGTTGACGTTGTTTGTCCACTAAGTGATTTATTTGCACCAAATAACTGCTAATATTATGTTATGAATATTTTAAAAAATCACCAATATATAACTAAAACAAGAATTTACTAATGTAACTAATTGGCTTGCTTTCCTTTACCTATGTATGCCAGTAAATTTTATAAACATGGGCATACTACATTATTAGCGACCTGCCAATTTTGGCATGAACCCATTAAATAGTTATCAGGATATAATGTAAAAAGCTTTATTTATTCATGACGGACCTATAACAATATATATTTTTAAAATTAATATTTATTTGTTGAACTGCCAAAATGCAGAATCTTGTTTCAATTGGTTAAACAGTCCCCAAGGTATAAAATGACATCGTATATTTTAAGAGGGCCGACATTTTGAAAATAAGTACATGGAATGGTCGAAAGCTAAAACAGGTTGGTATCCTTACTAAGTACTGCATGTGTACAAAGTTCGGTGATATTAGGTTCAAAAGTTCAAATGTGTTAGTGAGCAAACACAAAGACACACTAACAGGAAAGTGACCTCATAGGGCTATTTTACCTTCAGAAACAAGTTTACCTATAGGCTAACAAGAAATCAAAACGCCCTTTACTTCACCACACACTCGCGAAACAACGTAATAAAAACTGGACATTTGAACGTACTCAGTGGAGAGATTTGGGCGGTTCTTAAAATCGATGTCTGGAGAGCCGATGAGGGTGAAGCGAGTCATGAAGATGCGCCGGAATTCATCCCCGAGGAAACCCGCTGGTTAGCGGCAGCGCCCAGCACGAATCCCACGTGCGAAAATCCGGGAATAGAACCCGGTTTGCCTTGGTGGGGGGGGGGCGTTCTAGCCACTGCGCCACCGCGGCACCTAAGCGCACTCATCTTCACTACACAACTTCGCAGCGACGCCAAGTTGCTAGGTGAAAAATTCAACCTACTCGCGCAAACTGCGCCGGTTGGCGGCAGCGGACTCGCGTTATTTTCCCCCGAGCGTTTGGGGGTTGGCGAGCGTGTCTGTCAAAGGAAAAACTGGCGAAGTCACGTGGGACGGGAGGACTCGCCCGGCGCGACGGAATAAACGCGATGCGGGAACGTGACGCGGGTCTCCGATGTGGCTTCGCCGTACGTGCAGCACACCTGCCCTCGCTTCTTACACATTCAGCATCGCTCCGTATCGGTACCGGATACCCTTCCCACACCCCCTCTGCATCCCCTAGCTGCCGCAGTGGTCTCGCGGGAACAAAACGTTATTGTGTTTGCGTGGCCTCGCATAAACTATGTGCTGGTTGCATTCGAACTGCTAGCAAAAAATTTCCCTCCTTCCAACTCATTCCTATACGAAACGTAAATTACCTACCAACATTGTTTCACTATTAACTCTATACTTATTAATACCCTCCTCCAGTTCTTTTTTTACTGTCGTATTGTATCCTTACCCCACACTTAAATGTCAACATTGACATAAAGCTGCACAACAGGAAAAATTAATGGAAAACTCCCTTACATGTGAAGGAAGAAAATAAAGCTACTATTAAATAAAACTTGTTGCAAAAAATTTTTTGAATTCACAGGAGTATGTTGTAAAGAAAATTTGCCACGCAAAAAGTACGGTAACATTTCAATACACGTAAAGGAATAGTCCCTACTATGTAAATTTAATTATTTGACAAAAATAAATAAAAGAATAACAGGTTACAATCACCAATACAAATGAAAATATATATTTTAAAGTTTTAAATATATATTTATCTTTCTGCGACAGGTGGAGGGATGTCCAACATTACTTTTCAACTGATACAATACTTCGTATGTTTTTATATGTAATATTTTGTGTTACACAACATAAAATTTTGAGTGAACGCGAATGTGCGTAAGTAGTAATTTTACAAATTAATAACATACTCTAGATTAAAACTGTATTCAGTATATATTGCTTACGTTTAAAATATTTAAATGACTACAAAATAATAGCTATTTTTTTCTAGGAAGGAAACATTTAAAGTTTAAATCTTTAGATGTAACAGAGATGTGGAAAATAATAATTTAATTCCGAATGATGTATTTAATTTCCCTAAATTTTGAAAGCGCTTTACGTTATACATTTGATTTTAACAGTTTACATGCTCTTCCAACCCCCTCCCCGCCTTGTGTTTCCCTAGCCCACAATCATTATATCGCATGAGACGTTTGTATCATTTTTGGGACAAGGCAAGTTAATGTGCTATAAATTCAAATAGTGTAGGTTCATCTCCCAGCTATTTTTCTACTAAATCACCATGTCGGGAACATTTCACTAGTTTTCATATGCTCTTAACGTAGATCGCCGTCGCCTGGTCACTCGGCCAACTGATGACTGGTGTCCTTCAGATCTTGAGGTAAATCAAGGATAAAGATCGGGAAACGTGAACCTAAACATCCCACTAAGCCTTGATTCGCTCTTCCAGCGATGCCTTCCGTTGCCACAGACTTCGTCCTGTGTCCGCCTCCGCCAAGGGCGTCGATGAGTCCCATCCTTGCACGTGGCCCTCGCTCACGAACTTGTTTCTGTCAACCGCATTTGTCCTGTGTGAATTTCAACCTTGTCAACCCTTCAGCTAGAAGGAAGTTAAGTACTTTCCCCTGGGTTTTCCCGAATGCGAGTCGAGTGGTGTACCGCTGCGCTACCTCGCTGTTTCAATTTGTGGACGTCAAATTTACTAATTTAGTTTTCTGTTTGTTTTATGAAAGAAGCATTTAGGGGCGGATGCAGAAGGTTGGAGTTATAAACAGAACTCTCTTTTCATTGCAGGCAGTGTCAAAGAGGATCCCCATCCAGAACAATGATGATGCTGTTGACACAAATGTGAACAAGAAAACGGTGTTTAGGTTTGTATATGAATAAATCTTTTTTCTTCTTAATATATGTTAATATTGGACATCCTTGAAAGGTATATTATGAACATATTGTACTCCAGTTTATTTTTGGGAATCATTCAATCAACAGAGCAGTCAGTAAGGTTCCAAGTTGCCTGAAATTTGCGGGACCTCCGCCTCCGTGGCGAATCCAAGATGGTGGCGACACTAAGACAAGATTTTCACTTGCCGCTGCCCTCTGGCGCTGTCGGAGACGTGCCGACGGGCTGGAGAAGCTAACTAGGATCAACGTTTTGTCAGGCCCTCCCGCGGCGTTTCAACCTCTGTTCCTTTTCATTTACATGCAAATTGCAGTCATTATAATGGTCTGTGCCATTTCGGATCCAGCCGAGTTCATCTACCCTCGGGAGAAAAACCCCCCCTGAATACTCCCCCTTCCCAAGCACAGCCGCCTTTCTGTTCTGGCACACCCCCCACCCCTCCACCACTTCTAAGGCGTGGGAGAGAAATATCTCAAACATATTCCTTTTCGTTTCCCGTCCAGCGTTCCCACAATGAGGCAATTTACATGATATTATGTGCCGAGGGGTTGAGGAAATTCTCCGAGAGTTTAGGGAGCCCGGATATTAAAAAAGAGAAACTTCTGGGTGCGTCATCACACTTCAGCGAAATTGAACTTCTCAAAGTTGTTAATTACACAGCTCCGTAAAATAGCCTCACGATTTCGTCCAATTAGCAACAGTTCGTGAACGTGTTCAATATAAACTGTAGTAAAATTTATTTTACATATGAAGCTAATGCGTATTGTGAAACATGAATCGTAATAGTATGTGATTCAGTTTCAACTAAACTTTACTGAAAAACACGGGGCGTACCTTAATTCATAACCTTTAATTAGCTCGTATCCTTCAAAGGTTACTCTGTTAGACAAACTATAGCCATGGAAAAATATTTACTTCAATCTTAAAGTAATTTCTAGTAAACTTTCTAAACTGTATTAGAGGTTTCTAGTCTAAACATAGAATTGAAACTTTACCAAATATCAGGCTGCAAACCTATAAGTGTTGGACGTTTGCTACTGAAAAAAGTTGGGAACTTTAACACACATTAGAATCTTACCTGGACACATTTAGGAAGGCTGCCCTGGATGTTTGCAAAAAAATACAATTTTTGTTTTCGCATTATTTATCTACACTAACGCAGTATATTTGCGAAAATTTACTGAAAACGAAGTTTTTGACAATATATCTGACGTCACAAGCAAACATATTATATATATATATATATATATATATATATATAGTATAACCGCTTTCATTCTTTCATTGGTCGATCGATTCCTTAGCGAAAAGCTGCGTGTTTTAGTCATTATCCTCTGTTTCGCCTGATATGCGCTTCGCGTGTTAGTTATTCTACTTTTCTATGCGATTCGTATTCCTTACGCAACGCAGTGGCTTCGATCCTCACGAAATATTACGTTTCTTCCCCCAGTTCAATAAAATGCTAAAGTAATTGCAACCGTAACACCGAACATGCTGACAAGAGCGTGGAACGAGTTTGATTATCGTGTAGATGTCGTTCGGGCCACTCGTGGTGGTCGCATTGAACATTTACGAATGTATGGTAAACAAACTTCGCTCTTCCGCGGTTCATTTGATTGTTCGATCAAAGGTTGTAGGTTGTTTTGTTTTGATATTATAGACCTTCAAAGTTGGGGTATTCTTTTATACTCATCCTCTGTAATGCTTCGGAGAACCTTAGGGTGACTTCTGGTAAAGCATTATTTCATCACGAGTGTCTTCGAAGAATACGGGCGTCGTGACATTCAGGCAAATTACGTACAACTAGGTAAAACTCGCATGGCNTGGTTTTGATATTATAGACCTTCAAAGTTGGGGTATTCTTTTATACTCATCCTCTGTAATGCTTCGGAGAACCTTAGGGTGACTTCTGGTAAAGCATTATTTCGTCACGAGTGTCTTCGAAGAATACGGGCGTCGTGACATTCAGGCAAATTACGTACAACTAGGTAAAACTCGCATGGNATCACGAGTGTCTTCGAAGAATACGGGCGTCGTGACATTCAGGCAAATTACGTACAACTAGGTAAAACTCGCATGGCCTAATAATACGTCGGCCGCACAGGTGTTAAGGATAGAGGCGAAACAGCAGCTTATCCCGCGAACTCCAACAGCAAACGTCAGCAAAATGGCGTCAACTGCCAGCAACGCCGTTCGCCAATCGGTGCTTCGTAACCTACACTCGCCAACCGGCAACCCAACCAATATGAAACCTTTCGCAGAATGTACTAGCCAATCAGGCGTTTTAAACGTACGCCTGTTCACTTCAAAGTGGAAACTACCTGCACGGAATTACGAAACAAACAATCCAATACGGCGGAATTAATATGACTCATTTAGCTGATTCTATTTTTTTTCTTCTCTTTGTTAATATAGTCTAACTTCATTTGCGCACGGACCATGGCTATATGGATTTAAAATGACGTTGCAAAAACGTAATTCGTTTTCTAACTATACGGTATCGCATATTTGAGTGTACTCTCTAAACTTGAAACAGTGAGAATTGAGCCAATTCAGTTGAAACATTGAAAATTGAGCAGCTGATAACCAGTGACAGATAACTAATTAATACAGTGGCTGAATTTCACTGATTTATTTCTGATTCCCGCTGAATGTCAAGAATTCGGCTGCTATAAATCTCTTGTCCCCAGTTAATTTGCTTGATTCGCCGGTCAGCAATATAGCTTATCAACTGACTTTCAGCGAATGTTATTTGACTGATTGATATCAGTGAATTGGACTTAGCGTGTACGCAAACATAGTTTGTTTACATTACTGTATAAACTTTAAAATCGAATTTTTTATTTCGATGAAGTAAATATTTAAAAACGTAAGAACTGTGTCTACTCCACTGTTTCATGATTACTATAATGTTTTTAATGAATATATTTTACCTTTTTCTT
This sequence comes from Clitarchus hookeri, assembly GCA_002778355.1. Lineage (NCBI taxonomy): Eukaryota > Metazoa > Arthropoda > Insecta > Phasmatodea > Phasmatidae > Clitarchus > Clitarchus hookeri. Next base: position 48,475 of record NQII01008563.1, on the reverse strand, counting down.
TACGCGTGTCCTGTATTTNAACGCGAATTTTTTATTTCGATGAAGTAAATATTTAAAAACGTAAGAACTGTGTCAACTCCACTGTTTCATGATTACTATAATGTTTTTAATGAATATATTTTACCTTTTTCTTTACGCGTGTCCTGTATTTAATTTTGTACAGTTTGGTTAGCACTTATTTAACATTCTTGCTTTACGCCGATATTTAACTTCATATCACGACAAACTTTAAGTAAGATTTCTTTACAGTTTGTATAACAGTATTCGAATTCATTTCATCTATTCTGATCCAGTGTAAACAATAATGCGTATAATAATGCACGCTATTTTTGGCTAGTATTTTACAATGCGAGGCTTAGTGCCCAATGAACTTCCCTATGGGTAACTGATCTTTAAACTATGTTACTGTTATATTTTATAAATGGTTTTTATATCTACAGGCGAACCGCAAAACTTGCCTTGAAGTACAGCACACGTCATAGAATTTCTTATTCGCAACACATAAAAACATTAATTAATTTGGATCTGAAAGAGTTATATAGGCTATTCGAGGTAAATTGAGCACTTTTTAAATCAACCTTTGAAAAATATCACTGTCCATACCTTCATATATTTTAACGGCCACATAGAGTGGCATGAACCCAGTAAAGTTGATAACGATGGAGGTAAAGTAGTTCCGTGTCTTAACATCGAATTAAAAGCGTTAGGTTAACATTTTTGAAAACTTAAGTTATTTGTTTTTTTTTATTTCTGTTTTTAAATGCATAATAAGTGTAAAAATCATTAAATTTTTAAAATGTTTACTTCCTTCATAATTGCACAGTTTCACTTGACCGACGAATGAATAAAGTGCCCAGGCCTATGTCAGTGCAAATTCTACATATGGCGGAAGAATACATAATGCATAACTTAAGCAGGGCTTTCAAAAGTTCTGAGTTTACCTTGAACAACCTGCAATAGTAGAAATATTTGTGCCAAAACCACAGATGGATAAAAAAAAATCCCTCGTCTTTTCTTGAAACCAGCATTGCTGTTTCCCCGCACGTTACACGTGGCATTCACGCCCACTTTTTCATAAGCTACGACAGTGCGATATGTCACCAGACGTGTCCCGACCNATTCACGCCCACTTTTTCATAAGCTACGACAGTGCGATATGTCACCAGACGTGTCCCGACCTCCGCCGACCTGTGAAACCCAGCAACTCACCGCGCGGAGCCCCTGCACGAGCAACAAGTTCCACAATTGCCGCCGGCAATTCCGGGATAACAATTTAGACGGAATGCCCCCGGAATTTAATTTTCCGCCGGACGTACACTTCGCGTCGCAACGCTGCCGCCCGAGGGCACGAATATTAATGACAACGGGGGTAATTGAATTTTTCAACAACTGCGAATTCCTCGGAAATTCCGGGACAACAACTGATCATATCTCGCTGCACGCGAGACACAATTTATTTTTAAATCAAATTACGGCAGCGTTTGCTTTTGCTGGTGTATTTATGCCGCAAAAAACGTGTTTGAAACAACTGCTATATAATTAAAATTGATTATTTATTAGCTTCGTCTGTCGAGGACAAAAGTGTTGGGTGCCTTTTTAAAAACAATCCAAGCGTGCTTCCCATAGGTATGTCTTTAAATAAACTTAGCATTACAACAATAAGCCTCAATATTATTAACTTATTTTTATCCTAAAGCGTTATCTATAAAAGACAAAAAAATTTAGTTCTTAAACTGTCCATATAGACATAGGCTACAATTTTATATTTACGTTTGAACCACGAAATTGTAGTGCCACCAGATAATTTTCCACTGCGTATTGTCGAAGATTCAGTCTATTGTCTGAATTTGTAGACGATAATTTACCTTACTCTTATTTGTCACCCATAAAATTAAAGTTTTCATAGGGAAATTGAAGGAAATAAGGACGTGCGGGGGAAATGTAATTAACGTTTGACCGCGAGCACTTAAGTAGTGGTGCAAGAACTGATTGACGTAAGATGGCTGAGGATAGGAACTTAAATTCTGTATTTTACTTTGCACAGTTACGCTGGCAGGCTGAAGACAGAGGAAAACACCTAATAATTAAATTGGGCTCCGAACTACTGGGGTTTATCATTGACTCGGTGCTCATGAAAGTCCTGAATTGTGTATGGAGACGGCTCAAAACTTCACCAGTTAGGCCTGTGTTTGTGACACCTAAGAAAACATATGACCATGAAGCACTTGAGAAGCCTGAGGAAGAGTGACNCCAGTTAGGCCTGTGTTTGTGACACCTAAGAAAACATATGACCATGAAGCACTTGAGAAGCCTGAGGAAGAGTGACATGTTTATGAGAGGTATGTCATCAAAGCACTTGAGAAGGCTGAGGAAGAGTGACGTGTTTATGAGTGGTACGTCATCCAGAAACCTCGCAGTCTTCTCTCTGAACGCGACTAACATTTCTATGAACTCACGCCCGTCAGATGCAATTCCGCAGCCGTACTTGAAGAGTTGCGTAGGATGTCGACTGGGTTGCATTGTATAAGTATTAGGTTTCAAAAAGAGATCTTGGAAGTTAATGGTGCCACATCTCTTCCCTTGTGGTTATTTTCGGACTGGTAACGACTCCATGCGTCTTTGCAAATGGGCCGTGAATACATTTAGATAAGCTTCGACGCGAGTCTACGATTTCACCTTCTAATACCATTCTCTTCTCGTGTGGAGATCTTTGAAACGCCCACGAGAAAAAAAACCTTGCCAGAATTCCACGCAAGAGCAGTTCTATATCACCTTGAGAGCCATCGATTGAGGGGAGTTTTTTCGTCAGTACTCTTGAAGCTCCCGCCTGTCTACCTACCTACAGCTATTTTTCTGCTTCCAAGGCATAGAATCAAGGCAGCGATAAGGATGACACTAGCACGCACATCAAGTAACTCATCGCCTTTACGCACTAAGAACTAAACTNAATCAAGGCAGCGATAAGGATGACACTAGCACGCACATCAAGTAACTCATCGCCTTTACGCACTAAGAACTAAACTGGAGTGCATATTTTGCGTCGTGCTGCCTTTAACAATGAAACTTTAAGCACTGTCCCCTTATTTTATTAGCGGAAAGTGCACAAAAAAAACCTAATTGCCTGCCCCAGTAACGGTTTAGCACGGTGTATATCGTCATACAGCCGTATGAAAAGACCGTTTATAACTACGCCTGTAAGCTACGGAACAGAGTTTCTATAGTATATTCGCTGTTTCTTCGCACATTTCGAATCAAACCTTTGAAGAATCACCCCATGTGTGANAATCAAACCTTTGAAGAATCACCCCATGTGTGACGTATTTGGTTGTTCTCTAAATGTCATATATCACATGAAAGGCAAATATTTTACGGTAAAATCTGTTCTCTTACCTTACGCCATTTCTTCAGTTCCACTAATGTTATAACTATAGTCTATTCCCGGTTTCTTCACACTTTTTGAATCTAACCTTTGGAAAATCACCCCATGTATGACGTGTTTGGTTGTTTACTAAATATGTCACGTATCACATGTGTTTTATACTTCTATTAACATAAAAAGATCTTATATTTCGTCAACTTGAAGTTTTGCCAATACTTTATTTATAAATTACACTATTTAATTTATAATAAATATTAAAAAAAACAGTGANAATCAAGGCAGCGATAAGGATGACACTAGCACGCACATCAAGTAACTCATCGCCTTTACGCACTAAGAACTAAACTAGAGGGCATATTTTGCGTCGTGCTGCCTTTAACAATGAAACTTTAAGCACTGTCCCCTTATTTTATTAGCGGAAAGTGCACAAAAAAAAACCTAATTGCCTGCCCCAGTAACGGTTTAGCACGGTGTACATCGTCATACAGCCGTATGAAAAGACCGTTTATAACTACGCCTGTAAGCTACGGAACAGAGTTTCTATAGTATATTCGCTGTTTCTTCGCACATTTCGAATCAAACCTTTGAAGAATCACCCCATGTATGCCGTATTTGGTTGTTCTCTAAATGTCATATATCACATGAAAGGCAAATATTTTACGGTAAAATCTGTTCTCTTACCTTACGCCATTTCTTCAGTTCCACTAATGTTATAACTATAGTCTATTCCCGGTTTCTTCACACTTTTTGAATCTAACCTTTGGAAAATCACCCCATGTATGACGTGACGTGTTTGGTTGTTTACTAAATATGTCACGTATCACATGTGTTTTATACTTCTATTAACATAAAAAGATCTTATATTTCGTTAACTTGAAGTTTTGCCAATACTTTATTTATAAATTACACTATTTAATTTATAATAAATATTTATAAAAAAACAGTGAGAAAACACGTGTGTTGGTAGCGCCTAGTAAGAAATAGTTCTCGTACAAAATATTATTACAACTGAGTGCGCTCGAATTCGGTGCGTTGTCCTTTGGTGTAATTTTCTTGACTTATTTAAGCATAGTTTGCTCGAGGCGGAGGAATATCCTGGAAGTAGAACTTAGTCAGGGCTTCAGAAAAGTGTGAAGTAACAGTGAATGGATTATACTAGTATTTCTGCAACTGTCACTGTCGTTACTGTACAAGCTTACATTGACTCCGGTAATACCGTTGCCCATTAACCCATAACTTATTAAGTGCCTACAAATTTTGCAGTGTCTTCACTTTTTTGCACTGATTTTGCCAGTCTTCTCCAACAAGGCTTCACGTCGCTGAATTTAAAGGCGTGCGGATTTCACAAGGTAACTGGCATGATGCCAGCTAGTCCCCGTTTCACGGTGAAACGGCAATATTACAGTTAGTGACCATGTGCACCGAAAAATATCTTCGCTGCAATACTGGAACTCGATGCAAATTCACTGTATTTAACAATTCACATTTTCTCTCATTTGCAAAGAATTCCTCGATATCTTCAGAGACGAGTATCATTTGGGTTCTTATTTTCTTGAAAACAATAATATGGTGCTTCGTCAAAGAAAATGTTATACATTTTTTTCAGTATTTGAGAATTAAGTTTATTTTCACACGAAACAGTGAAATTTTCACCATTAATTTCAACCGGACAGTCAATACGTTTATATTTATTATAAAAATAAGCAGTGTCACTTCCAGCATGTTAGAATCCACCTGTCCTGGCGTATAGTTTTTATACCGCGAACATATTAATGTTGCTAACATTTTCTTACAGTGCAGTTAAGGATCAATCAACATTTCATCAAGATGTACTACGCGAATAATAACCAATCCAAGACTGTCATTTTCTCCTGCTTCTCTCAAGTATAGTTTGTGTCATGATACCATACATTTCGATAATATTACGCCTCTTAACTTCTCTTTAATTAAAAATGAAATACAATCTTCCTCAGAATTTTTCTCGGGATTTTATTCTTTCTGCCAGTTAGACATTAACATCTCGGTTGAATGCAGTACTCTTTTTTTTTTTTTTTGATGTGTATAGTTGTCTTCAATATTCCACAAACAAAGTAATCCAACTTAGTCTTCCTATCTAATGGTTTGATTTTTTTTTTTTGTGGTGTTTATATTACAGGATTTGTTTCCGTAGCGAAAAATAAATGTACATTCCCCCCTCCTTTTTTTAACACAGCTTTTGGCTCGTTTCTTTGAACAGTCAGTCTCCCTATGTTATTTTCTTCATCACAAAATGTTATTACTTTTCTAATAATTTTCTTTTTTAGCCTGCTTACCTAAGTAAAGAGAGGCTTATGAGATCACTTTCCTATGTGTGTGTGTGTTTGTGTGTGTGTGTGTTATGTGACTGTGCTGTGTGATTGTGCATGTGTCCCTCACCCCCAATTTTTGAACGCGTGAACCTAATTTCACCAAACTCGGTACACATACAGTAATAAGTAACTAAACCTGACATTTATGTTATTTCAACCATACCGGACACTTACTTTCGAAATGGCGGTCATTTGAAAATTTTGGGTGATGCCATTTCTCGGAAAACACTCAACAGATTCTACCCCAATTTTTGTATGCTGTCAGCGCAAGTTGTAAGCATTAAATTAAGAAGTGAATATTGTTGTTGATCCGCCATTTTCGAAGATAGCGCTACATGAAAAAATAAAGCTTTTACATTATATCCTAAAACCAACTCCACCTATTTTCGACAAATTTGGCACGTAGGTAATACTATGATTGGCCAGGCAAATGTCAGTAATTAAACTTAATTATTCGCTTATTATCAAAATGGCAGCCATAAATATATTTTAGGTTTATTTGGTATTACTATCATACCATTTGGCCAATTTCAACCAAATTTTGTACGCTGGCAGTATCTACTAGAAGCATCATATAAGCTAAACTACAACCACTTTTGTAAGCCATTTTGGAAGATAGCTTCATATGAAAAATAAAGCTTTTATGTTACATCTCGAAAACTACTCAATCTATTTTCTTCAAATTTGGCAAGTAAATATAATAAAATAAACATTACTAGACACTTATTTTTCAAAATGGTGGCCATATAAATATTTAGGTTTATTTGGTATACATACCATACCATTTGGCCAATTTCAACCAAATTTTGCACGCTTGCGGAATGCAATACGAGCATCATATAAGCTAAAAAAAAAACCTCTTGTCGCTCATGTTGAAAGATAGAGACGTATGTAAAAATAAATCTTTTAAATCATATCTTGTAAACTACTAAACCAATTTTCTCAAAATTTAGCTCAAAATAAATACTACAAAAGGTCAGGTAAATATTAGTATTTAAATATTATTAGGCACTTATTTTCAAAATGGTATTAGGCACTTATTTTCAAAATGGCAGCAATATCAATATTTTAGGTTTATTTGGTATAACTACCACACCATTTGACCAATTTCAGGCAAATGTTGTAACCTGGCAGTATCTATTACGAGCATCAAATATGAAAACTACTTTTGTCCGACATTTTGTAAGATAGCGCTTCATTAATTTATTAAATTTTTGGTATCATTTTACAAGAAAAAATTGGCAGAATACTACCAAATTTGGCAATAAAGTAGTACTGCGCAGTTGACATGTACAAGTATGTTTCAAGTATGTCAAAAATGTATTTTCAAAATGGCGGCAATTAAGATATTCTAGGATAGTATGCCATATCTTCGAAAACATTTATTCAATTCGAACTTAACTATGTATAGTGGTATATATATATAACAAACATGAAATGTGTCTACATAGAGCCTCTTCTATACTCCATTTCGTAAGATAGTGTCACACGAATAAATAAAGTTTTTATGTCATATCTCGGGAAACAATTTTCCGATTCTTACCAAACATGGCAAACAAGTAATATTGGTGTAGTTAATGTTAACTGAGGTATTTTAGGTATGTCAAACACTTATTTTCAAAATGGCGGCTATACAGCTATTTTAGTTACGTATGTTATATCGTCGAAACCATGTAATTAATTCCAACGAAACTCTGTATGATAGCTTATACATCACATTCACCAACTGTGTACACACAAAATCTCTGTTGGCCACCATTTTGTAAAATAGCATTACCTGACTAATTGAAATTACGTAATTTCCGAAAAAAAAACTATTTTTATCCAATTTGGCAAACAATTAGTACTTTAGCAGGCGATGTAAACTGATAAATTTTGAGTGGGTCATACATACGTATTTTCCAAATGGCGGCTATATAAACATTTTAGCTGCAAATTTTTTATCTACGAAACTGCAAAACAAATTTGAACTTAACTTTTTATGCTGACAGTACCAGTTGTATCCATCAAAATTGTCTATGCAAAGTCTCATTTCTCCGCCATTTTGTAAGATAGTCCCCATGAAATAATATAGTTTTTATGACATATATCGGGAAACAATAAAATATTTTCTTTCTAATTTGACGAAGAAGTTGTACTGTGGTCGGCCATATTAATTTATGTCTTAAGTATGTAAGTCTCTTATTTTCTTAATGGCGCTTATACAAACATTTGAGCTTAGTGTACTATATTTACGAAACTATTTAACAGATTTAAATTTAACTTTTTATATTTTATCTATGACAACTATCAATTCTGTTAATATATACATATTTTGCCCTCTATTTATGAAGATCGTCACATGAACAATGGAGGTTTTATGCCATATCTCGAGGACCAATCAACCGATATGCATACAGAGATCCTCCTTTGCCGGATTTTTTTGCAAAGTAGTGTCAGGTGAGTAAACTGAGCATTTTTCATGTTTGCGGAATAAGTCGACTAATTTCCACAAAGTTTTGCACACCTACAGAAGGTCAAGTATGGTTACGCGAATGATATTGAGCCAGGCAATGATTTTAAAAATGGTGGCCATGTAAATATTTTTATGTGTTAGGCATAACAATTTAACAATTTCGATCACACTTTTTTGATGGAATTATACATTACAACATCGTGTTCAGGACCCCTTTTTAAGCAATTTTGTAAGATAGCCCCATTTAAGAAAGTAGATTTTTATGTCATATCTCGGAGACCAATCAACCTGTTTCCATCAAATTTTTCACACAAGTAGCGTTATGGTAGGCCATGTAAACTTATGTGTTTTAGTGGCTTAGATACTTGTTTTCAAAATGATGGTCTAGTAAATATTTCAGGTTAGTGAACCCTATCGTTAAAAACATTAGACTGATTATATCCGAAGTTGATGCTCCGAATCCTACCTCTGTGATGCAGTTGATTGCAAGCTAGCTTAATTTTACGAGATTTTCTGAATTCGAATTCCGGGTAAGTCATTCGTAACTGCCTTTGTACTGTTTCACATGTTTCTGGATTCATCTCTAATGATTTTGCTGTCAATGAGACGTCAATGCCTACCTAATATCTAAGCTTTCAAGAACTTTATCAAAATTAATTTACACCCATGTAGACGAAAGTAGGCTCATTAGTTATCAGTAACTTCTTGCTTTCACTGAGCACAAATTTACAACTTTTATAGAAAACTCTATTTTAACGTGGTACTGCGGTGCTTTTTTGATTGCGATACGTCTTATTGTTGAACAGCGTGTGTTTGAAACAGCTTATTGCAGAGTAAATTGTGCACATTTTGTTCAAAATTCGTCAGTATAGTCTTGTAGAGATGGTATGGGTAGGGAGTGATTAAGTAGGACAATACACGAGAGGTAAGTACGAGTATTTTGCATATTTTTTAACATTTCGATTAAGTTTGTTGATCAGTACGTTGTATCTTCCAGTTAAGTCAAATGTTGATTATGTAGGTTGAACAAGTATTCAAAAATAGTTTTACCTCGATTGAAATTTGTTTTTCAATAGTTTGTTTTTTATAAATAAGACTGCTGCTACATTGGATTAAGCCATTGAAATAATAAAAAATAAATTTAACTGTGTTTGTNACATTTTAGCTGCAAATTTTTTATCTACGAAACTGCAAAACAAATTTGAACTTAACTTTTTATGCTGACAGTACCATTTGTATCCATCAAAATTGTCTATGCAAAGTCTCATTTCTCCGCTATTTTGTAAGATAGTCCCCATGAAATAATATAGTTTTTATGACATATATCGGGAAACAATAAAATATTTTCTTTCTAATTTGACGAAGAAGTTGTACTGTGGTCGGCCATATTAATTTATGTCTTAAGTATGTAAGTCTCTTATTTTCTTAATGGCGCTTATACAAACATTTGAGCTTAGTGTACTATATTTACGAAACTATTTAACAGATTTAAATTTAACTTTTTATATTTTATCTATGACAACTATCAATTCTGTTAATATATACATATTTTGCCCTCTATTTATGAAGATCGTCACATGAACAATGGAGGTTTTATGCCATATCTCGAGGACCAATCAACCGATATGCATACAGAGATCCTCCTTTGCCGGATTTTTTTGCAAAGTAGTGTCAGGTGAGTAAACTGAGCATTTTTCATTTTTGCGGAATAAGTCGACTAATTTCCACAAAGTTTTGCACACCTACAGAAGGTCAAGTATGGTTACGCGAATGAAATTGAGCCAGGCAATGATTTTAAAAATGGTGGCCATGTAAATATTTTTATGTGTTAGGCATAACAATTTAAAAATTTCGATCACACTTTTTTGATGGAATTATACATTACAACATCGTGTTCAGGACCCCTTTTTAAGCAATTTTGTNAAATTTCGATCACACTTTTTTGATGGAATTATACATTACAACATCGTGTTCAGGACCCCTTTTTAAGCAATTTTGTAAGATAGCCCCATTTAAGAAAGTAGATTTTTATGTCATATCTCGGAGACCAATCAACCTGTTTCCATCAAATTTTTCACACAAGTAGCGTTATGGTAGGCGATGTAAACTTATGTGTTTTAATGGCTTAGATACTTGTTTTCAAAATGATGGTCTAGTAAATATTTCAGGTTAGTGAACCCTATCGTTAAAAACATTAGACTGATTANTACTTGTTTTCAAAATGATGGTCTAGTAAATATTTCAGGTTAGTGAACCCTATCGTTAAAAACATTAGACTGATTACATCCGAAGTTGATGCTCCGAATCCTACCTCTGTGATGCAGTTGATTGCAAGCTAGCTTAATTTTACGAGATTTTCTGAATTCGAACTCCGGGTAAGTCATTCGTAACTGCCTTTGTACTGTTTCACATGTTTCTGGATTCATCTCTAATGATTTTGCTGTCAATGAGACGTCAATGCCTACCTAATATCTAAGCTTTCAAGAACTTTATCAAAATTAATTTACACCCATGTAGACGAAAGTAGGCTCATTAGTTATCAGTAACTTCTTGCTTTCACTGAGCACAAATTTACAACTTTTATAGAAAACTCTATTTTAACGTGGTACTGCGGTGCTTTTTTGATTGCGATACGTCTTATTGTTGAACATCGTGTGTTTGAAAGAGCTTGTTGCAGAGTAAACAGTTTATTGCAGAGTAAATTGTGCACATTTTGTCCAAAATTCGTCAGTATAGTCTTGTAGAGATGGTATGGGTAGGGAGTGATTAAGTAGGACAATACACGAGAGGTAAGTACGAGTATTTTGCATATTTTTTAACATTTCGGTTAAGTTCGTTGATCAGTACGTTGTATCTTCCAGTTAAGTCAAATGTTGATTATGTAGGTTGAACAAGTATTCAAAAATAGTTTTACCTCGATTGAAATTTGTTTTTCAATAGTTTGTTTTTTTATAAATAAGACTGCTGCTACATTGGATTAAGCCATTGAAATAATAAAAAATAAATTTAACTGTGTTTGTAATTTTTTCAGTGTTGCTGCAAACTAAATACTTTTTTTAACTCCACTTACTTTGCAATGTATAAAATTGTGGCAATCAGCTCAAAATATTTTTTCTTCCGAAATGTCTATTTACCACCTACAAAGATAAATACCTTACGTAACTCTGACGTCAGCTTTACATCTACACTGGTGAGAGATTTCTTAATTTCAAGGGATATTGTTTATAAAAATTGGCAACACAAATGAAAAGTACTAACTATATAGTACGTAGAACACGAAAACAAACCCACAAAAACATTCATAACTAAATCTTGATTGCGCTGTAAAAATTCAGTACTTTTATTAAAATTTTAGTTGCCAAACGTCTATGCGCGTTCAATTGATAACTTTGAAGGCAGGTAAAGGCTTTTCCCGGCAATGTGAGCACTTTTGAGGCCCTTTTCTCTTTCAGCCATTTTTTATCCTTTAACCACCATTTAAAATAAAATACGGCCATGTAAGTAATAAAACTAATGTGTATGTTCCATCATACTCGGTAATCATGTCTAAGGCTAAAATAAAATATATGTATTGACTACTATTCCAAATGAGAAGGCTTTCAAAAGTGCTCACTTTACCGTGGATGGCCTATACCACTTATGTGGCACGAAAAAGCTGTCTGGTTTTACTACTGTAGATTATTATTTTATACTACATTAACACCACTTAGCGTTAAGAAGTGGCAAGGTAATTTCTTGTCAGAGTAAGCAAACCACATCAAAGAATTTCGTTGCCTTGGGTACTTATTTCTGCATACCGCACACACGTGAGTACTGAATTTAATTAAATTTAATTTTGTTTAGTACAGCTATGTAAACACTTACAACTCAAATATACATTTTCAAAGTTCAAAAAGTATGAATTTCGTAGCGTATGCGTTTACTTTCGCTTGTGACTTGGAGAAACTAAACTTTCTCTAATTGGCGGGTGTGTATATA
>NQII01008563.1:7239-36254 GCA_002778355.1 Clitarchus hookeri | reverse complement strand
TATATGACGAGCAGAATGGCTTCCTGCTTCCTTCCCGCTCTCTCCTCCCTCCCTAAAACTGCCAAAGCAAGCTCTCCGCGGCAGCAATTTATTACTCAGTTCACAGAATGATGTTTCCTCTCTGCGTTTTCATTGGACGGAAGACTGGAGAAGTTCCACGACTGCGCAAGCCCCTACCTTGCAGATGTGATGAATTGGCAGGTTGACTTAGCTGCCTTGCCTCCGCAATTGTACCAGCGCGGCCCAGAACCGTTCAAGCGACGAACAAACTCCTTTCCTGGGACTCAAGTACGCAAATTATACTTCTAGACCACATTCACCAGCAATGCACTGTCATAAATGGTGGATTTGTATTCATATTTTAGTCTAGCTATTTACACACACGTTTATAGAAGCTACTCGTGGGGGCGTTTTTAACAGAATGGATAGAGTGCAACGTCAGCAATATATAACTAGGGACAGTGATATTTCGCGGAAAGATTTCGAGACAAGATAGAGTCCAAAGCACTGTAGGGTCATCCAGCTTCTTTGATTTGTTAAACAATGTTCTGGCCCGTGTCAACCGTTTGCGCACGAATCACGAAGGTTCAGTTTTGGAGTTACTTAGTCCGGAGAGGCTTGGCCAAAGACGGACACGGCACCAGCAGTCAATGGAGCTATAACAGCTGAGGTGTGTATATAGTATTGAAGTCTACTCTGTGCTCCGATATTTACGCGAAAAGTCACTGGCCATATATATAGCTAAACACTGGATAGAATTTCATAACAATTACCGAGGATTTATTGGGGGAAGCGTTTATCTAACATTATATATGCAAAATATATGACAAGTGAGCCACGCTTCATAACTTAGCTATAGTATATTCATGGTTTCTTACGAATTTTCGGAAGCCCTCCTGAAGTTCTACTTTCAGGCTAATCCTCCACCTCGTGCAAACGCACCTATTTTCTCTCTGTTTTAATTCGTATTAGTTATAAATGAATTATTAAAATTTATAAATACTATATGGGTTAAAGTTTTAATTTAACCATAAATATGATACTTTTATGTCAACACATGTATCAAACACTTGTGACACGTGACGTGTTTAGGAAACATTCAAAAAGTGTTGAGGTACTGCGAATAGTCTACAAGTGCCACCTTGACTCGATACCGAGGGCTGATTCTGATATGCGGGCTACGGTTTCGAGCACGCCCATTCTCTTGTCTTCTTCTGAAGCATCTTCCCAGGATGACTTCACGGCGAGAACAGACTCCGCGCGAGTTGTCGCGGTGTCCTTCATCGTCGTTTGCTTCGCGTAATCGTGTCCTGCCTCTCAGGCTGGTGGAGGGGATTCGTGCCGTTCCCAGTAACAAGGGATTTGAGCAATGCCGTCCCGGTTATTGCCATCTGCTGCCTGGTTGCGAGTGATAGCGCGTTCACGCGGGCTGCCGAATTAAGGCCTGCTCACGCCATCGTATCAAATATGTTTGACAGAGAACAGAACAACATCCGCCTTTATTGATGCCAATATTGTTTAAGTAGAGACCGGTAAATATGGCAGTGTGAAGCTAGTAAGTACATATTTGTTTATTTTTGTGTTATAAAAATGGATCAAGAGAATTATGGTGATATTTGGTGATAGAAGGGATTTTTTACATATTTTCCTTTACCAATGAGAAAATTAATAAATTTCGTGAAAGCATTCTTAACGTACAATTTAAACATTTCCATTTATAGAAACAAGCAAACCAGGTAAAAGTAATTGCATACATCGTAACAAATTTAATTTATTATATTGTAAACTAAGTTAATATGCATCCCACGATTAGGGCTCATATAAATGCGTGTAATTAATTTTTCTCAGTTCAGATGGAAATAATGAAAAGTATAAAAACATTTCACATTATTTATGGGATTACACGTGAGTAATGAATGATATGCCAAAACCAACGGAGGGTGTAAATATTAAATAATGATATTAACATTTAGTTAATGTAGGAAGTCATTAGCGAGACCTTTCTTTCAACAATAAACTGAAAATGTTTGGATTTACATATTAAATTCCACGCAGTAAACAGTATNTTACATATTAAATTCCACGCAGTAAACAGTATTTTTAATTTACCAACAGAAATAATCAAAAACAATAATCCTTTATACAAGCTTCAATAACACTGGTCAACAAAAAAAATATTTCTTTCACAAGGACTAAATAAACAAANATTTTTAATTTACCAACAGAAATAATCAAAAACAATAATCCTTTATACAAGCTTCAATAACACTGGTCAACAAAAAATTATTTCTTTCACAAGGACTAAATAAACAAAATCTAACTATCTTTATCATGCTGAGTTCAAATATGTTCTCAGATTTTTTTTCCATCAGGAATGGTTTTTTTTTTTTGTGACACGTGTTTAAAGTTTTAAAAGAATTAGTACTTACGAAACACTAAGTAATAAATATTCGGCTAATTTATCCTTACCTAAAAAGTTTTATATAACGATTTTCGGCCATATTTTGCGTTCGGGATGTCTCTATTCATGGTCCAGCAGTAGTCGGCAAGCATATTGGGACTCCATTTGCCATGGTGCCTCTTTTCCATAGCAGAAATCTCCTGTTGAAAACGCTAACCATGTTCATCAGAGATAGCCCCAAGATTTTCAGGGAAGAAGTCTAGGTGAGAGTCCAAGAAGTGAATTTTCAAAGACATGTTGCAGCCCATTCCTTTGTACGACGTCAGAAGATCACTCACTATTTCACTATAGTTTTCTTCTTTATTATTGCCGAGAAATCCACAGCAGATATTTTTTAATGATTTCCACGCTGCTTTTCCCGGTGGATGTAACAGCTCCTCAAAATTTTCATCATCCGATATTAGTGATCTTGTTTGCGGCCCTATAAATATTCCTTCCTTCAATTTTGCATCGATTATTTTAGGAAATTTAGATTTCAGATACATAAATGCAGCAAAACTTTTATCCATTGCTTTTACAAAAAAATTTTATAAGCACCAGTTTTATATGCAGGGGAGGTAAATACACCTTTTCGGGATCCACTAATGGGGTATTGTTACATTTTTATGCCTAGGAATAAGAGATTCACGTTTAGGCCATTTTTTCTTTATGTATTGAGACTTCCTATCCCTGCTGTCCCATTCACACAAAAAAACAGCACAATTTCGTGCATCCAAGTTACAAACCTAACAATAAAGATATGACCTTCAAATCACCACAGATATTCCAGTTATATTAAGTATAGTTAATTTTTTCTAACAAAAATTTTATATTTTCATATGTCTCTTTCATATCACTGGCATGCGCGACAGGTATTGATGGTAATTCATTCCCATTATGCAGTAGTACAGCCTTCAAACTAACTTTCGATGAGTCTATGAGCAATAGCCACTTATCTGGCCGTTGTTGATGTCCAAGAACCCGCCCTGTATCTCACAGGGAGCGAGCGAGTAGCGTGATACAGAATTATATTACGCGAAAATGACTGTCACAAGAAAACTATGCCCGGTGGAAGAAATCTGATTACATATTTGAATTCAGCATAAAAAACTGGACTATGGTCGCTATTCAGTTTCCTTGTAACAAAAATCATGTTGACCAGTGTAATTTTTAGTGAAAAAAAAAAGGTTTATTTAAAATGTTATATACGTGTTTGGTAAAACAAAATTTTTAATAATTTAAATACAATATATGGAAACAAAAGTTTAAAAACATTACGTGCATACTTGCTATGGTGTTCGGTGTTAAAATACCGTGTAAGGCATATGTGTGTGTTGTTTCCGAATGTAAGTTTATGCTATGTAGGGCGTCACCTAACTGTCCTCCCGACATTAAACAAAATTTAAAAAAAAATTTTTTTTTAAATAATATTGTAAATAGTTTTTCACCTTAGGTTACTTAGTGGCCAGAGTGATGAAACATTACTTATTTCGGCAGAAAATAGACGAAGTTCATATTAAACATAATTACGACTCATTAAATTTGTAGATAGACTAAATACTATCAAATTTATGCAACCGATAGTGACAGTGAAAATTTAAATTTTTCATTGTCATTCTCATATCACGCTTACTTGCATATTAAGAAACTTACCTGAANAGTGACAGTGAAAATTTAAATTTTTCATTGTCATTCTCATATCACGCTTACTTGCATATTAAGAAACTTACCTGAACGATTGTTTATTGGTTAGATCTTAGATTTCTTACGTCTTAGACTATAATTTCAAACATTCCTTTTCTGATTATTTTCTTTTCTTTTTTTACTCCGGAACTATGCAATACATCGACTACAGAGAACTTAACTGTGACACCTGCGCGTGCTTCATGTCAGNTTTTTTTACTCCGGAACTATGCAATACATCGACTACAGAGAACTTAACTGTGACACCTGCGCGTGCTTCATGTCAGTGAGAAAATGTAAATTCAGAAAGCAAACTACTGCGAAGTGTAAAATTTTCTGGTGGTAAACTAAGATTTCATGTTACCCAGAGTCATACACCTCTCGGATCCATTTAACGAATCCGCCAGCTGTGCATCTTTCCCCAACCAGGTCCACAGATTCCCCGTTCTCTGGAGTAATGGATTCCTGAAGCGAGAAGGCGCAGCCTTTGAATCACGATACACTAAGTGGCGCCTCGTGGGCGGAGATGGAGAAGGGATTTGAGGGGGGGGAGTTGGTGAGGAGTTACAGGGGCGAGCGGAAGAGCATTTCGTTGAGGAGGGGGGGAGTGAAAGTAAGAACTGGGGAAGGAAGCCCTAGGGTTGGGAGTAGTGGTCCAGAATTGGGTCTGACTCTCTACTTCTCTTTCTCGGCACGGCGCCCTTACGGATCTTCTTTACCGCAAAGACACCGAGTTTCCACCGTCCCACCCCGCACCCCTCCAGGCCGCCGTGGTTCTGGTGTATGTCGTGATGCGTGCGCAGATAGCCCCAGAGNAACTCTGACCCTCGGAAAGAAAATCCACCCGCAGGGCTGCATTCGTACTGGATCCGCGGGAATAAATACAAGCAAGGGCCATCTGTCGAGTTACTGTCACGTCGTCCCGGAGTAAACGTTTCGCTGAAATCGCCATGGAAAAAAACGTCTAAAAAATACAGAAATACCCGGTTTTTCATTCCATGGTTTATTTCTTGTTTATTCGCTTTACTTCACGGAAAGGATGTTACTTTACTTAAAAGGTGTTGGTAACCGAAAAATTCGCTATTTTATATTTGTACGAAACGTTGTTTAACTTGTAGAAATTACTTACGAGTGTTATTTCCTCGCAATAAAAAATTTTAGATGGCATATTTTTCACACAATGCTTTTCAAAATCGCAATTTTAATGTTATTAGCACGTGTAAATAATAAAAACTAACTCACTAACCGAAATGAGATAATTCATATTGGAATAAGACACCAAGAGTCACTTCACGGACTATTTTTTAAAATCCCGCTATGAAGTGTTTCCACAAATTTTTAATATTGCTCAAATATGGACATTCTTGCATACATTGTATTTGTGGCAGTCTATGTTTTTTGGTTAAATAAGTTTTGCTAGGCATACATTTCAATGAATTAAGACATTTCCCGTTTGCAAATGATTTTGTTTATTTTATTTGTACGTCCTAAAATCACTAAAATTGTGATTCCAACATGTCATGCTGCTAAACTATGCTAAATAAACTTTCTGTTATGCAACGAAAGAGTATTTACAAGTTATGTCTACAAGTTGAACGGAGTTTTGAACAAATGTAAAATAATGAAATGTTTCGTTACTAGCACCTTTAACAAATTAAAATGGCGTACAGTGTCTTCTTGGTAATCGTTTCCGTTCTCTCTCAACTCCTGGGTATTTTACGAGCCCAAATCAAACAGCACTAAATTTTTTTAATTTTATTTATTGATAAAAAATACAAAATGAATTAAAGAACATACGAAACTCGACAAAAGACAAAAATTCATAACAAATTCTTCCTCCGTCTTCCGTCTTATGTTTACATTTTTTTTTAATTTCATTAAAATGAAGGTAATTATTTATTTATTTATTACACTGCAAACCGTTTTAGCTGAATAAGTTTGAAGATTTCTTGGCGGGTACGTTAATTCATACCATCATCATATAAAAAAAACAGATTTCGTTTCCGCATAGCACTTCGATTCTTTCTTGTGTCAAAGTATTGCTATGAGTTGATTTCCTCAGATTCATTCGTAAAAGTGACAATAAGGGCGTAGTTAAATACATACAGAGTTAACTAGAGCACAGATGTATAAGATGGCGGTTTGTTGAACATTTGAAATTATGCAATAAATATTTTTATTGCAAACATTACTTGGGAAGGACAGGGAGACGCTTTAAAAGAAATAACAGAATGATAGCTAATTATTCTAACGGGCCACGCCATTTCTATTAAAAGCTGATTGGAGAGTCCCCATCTTGTCCACGTTGCCGTAGGCTGATTCAGGCGCGGCGGTTGGNCATTTCTATTAAAAGCTGATTGGAGAGTCCCCATCTTGTCCACGTTGCCGTAGGCTGATTCAGGCGCGGCGGTTGGCGACGGCCGGACACACCCATCTGTAAACGTCCTCTTGGTCCGCTGCCCCGATGACAAAAGGAGCCGTTCTTGGCGTCACGCTGCGCTATATCGGGTGCGTTGTGTAAGTTTTCGGCCCATCGGCACGGAGGAATTTCATTAAACGATACTACCCCCACACAAACTCGCTTTGATCCGGCTTGTGATCAGCGGCGTCGAAACTAAACGAACNTTCATTAAACGATACTACCCCCACACAAACTCGCTTTGATCCGGCTTGTGATCAGCGGCGTCGAAACTAAACGAACCGTAGGAGAGAACATTTAAATCGGTCGTCTTTAAATCACAACTTCCAGTGCCACGAAACAAAAAAAAAAATGTAAGGCAAAACTAAAACTCGAAAAGTTTATCAACGCTGTATAGCTTGTAAAAGAATCGCTTTCAAATAAATTAGAATCATTTGTGCTTCCTTGTCTGTATGTTTGTTATATTATGAGGTATTTAAACCACCGTAGCCTTTCCAAAAGCTAGAAACAATGTTCCATTTATAATTACAAATTTTTTAAACAAATTGTAATTCACCAAGTGAACGAGCGGTACACATTTTTCATTAAATGTTTTCATTTCCAAAATGAGTCGCTCTGACACCTTATACCTAGATACAGAGATGTGTTACGTGAAAATAAGGTAACATGTGTCTCGATATAAATCTCCGCGGGATATACTAATCAGCTTCGCTTAACGCCCTTGATTGATTGACGGCCTGGTTTACTAGGGGGAAAAACTTGTAATTATGTGATATTCTAATAGAAGTATCAGGCGTTCGTCCTTGCACGAGATGCGTGCATCGTAAACGAGCGTTTTACCGACAGGCATATCAGTGTGTATGTGTAATAGCGTGTCCTGCGAGTTGACGCGATCGTTGATTCGACCATGTTTACACTGCCCTCGAGAATCGGTAACCCGCCGCACGTAACCCTTCCTCACTTCCGCCACGTGTGTGCGGAAGCAAGGGATTGGTGGGCGTAGTCCATTCACGGCCACTCCCGACTTTCCTGAAGCCGTGCTGAAGTTCTACTCCCAGCATATTCCCACGCATCATTCAAACAAAGCTTGAAAAAGTCTAGGAAACTACACCAAAAAGACACTGCACCGCATTCGTGTGCACTCAGTGTAGTAATATTTTATGTATGAACTATTTCTTACTAGGCGTTACCAACCCACACATTTTCCCCCTGTTTTTGTTCGTATTAATTATAAATTAAATATTATAATTTACAAATCTTTAAATAGTATAAAACAAAGTCACTTATCGCGTTTGTCTATGTATTCGCTTAGTACTTATAAACTACTTGATGGATTTTGATGCCGTTTTCAACATCATTTAGAGAGTTTTCTTGAGGAAGGTTTTGGTGAACAATACATTTATATTTAATATAAGGATAGTAGAGAAATGTCGACGTTTGTCGTAATGGAAAACTGCTTTTCGGGCGCTTCCATGGCTTGCGCTGACCAAACCATAAGAGATACGTCAAATTAATGTATTTCAGAATTGTAGCTCTTGAAAAGGTTTACAGAAAAGTCCGCGATAGCATATGTTTATCTTTTAAGGATGATCCACAGTAACCATGTTTGTCTTTCAAACTTTGATAAAAAATAATGGTTCACTTGCGAAGCGCAAAACTGGCTGTATCATAATTAGGAATAAGTTAATTTATACTTAGTTACCTTAAGCATTTAGTTAAAATAAAATTTGTCCTTTACACCATATCATTTAAATGAATATCTTAAAACATATAACAGGTTTTCCTATTATGCCCGGGCAAAGTAAAATATAAGTTAAAGTTCAATTTAACCAAAAATTAGGTATTTTAATATTAACACAAGTATAAAACGCTTGTGATACATTACATATTTAGTAAACAACGAAACGCGTCATATATGGGGTGATTACTCAAAGGTGTGATTCNACGCTTGTGATACATTACATATTTAGTAAACAACGAAACGCGTCATATATGGGGTGATTACTCAAAGGTGTGATTCGAAAAGTGTGAAGAAACTGCGAATAGACTATAGCTATAACCTTCCATTTACGACTCACTCAACTGGAAAGTAACGACATTTTAATAATGTTTTTTCATATTGCTCTACAACGTTCGCGCTTTATAAAGGAAAACCGATCAAATGAATGCTCACATACTATACCAAAATAAACCTACATTTAAAAAATAGCACAGGTAACAGTGAATGATCCGGGATTCAAACGNACGCTTGTGATACATTACATATTTAGTAAACAACGAAACGCGTCATATATGGGGTGATTACTCAAAGGTGTGATTCAAAAAGTGTGAAGAAACTGCGAATAGACTATAGCTATAACCTTCCATTTACGACTCACTCAACTGGAAAGTAACGACATTTTAATAATGTTTTTTTCATATTGCTCTACAACGTTCGCGCTTTATAAAGGAAAACCGATCAAATGAATTCTCACATACTATACCAAAATAAACCTACATTTAAAAAATAGCACAGGTAACAGTGAATGATCCGGGATTCAAACGCAGGACTAAGTGACTGAAACGCGCTTTGGCAACCTAGACCACGGATATCGTGTAATAAAATACGTATTTGTTTAATGTCCCCGACTAATTTTCCTAGTTGTTGATACGAGAGCGGTTAAGTTAAATTAACTTGAGCGAATTACCGAAAAAGCTGATTTCAAATTATCCTCGGGAATTTTAGAGCATTTAGGACCGGGAATCGAATACACGCCACCCAGCTCGCATTTCTGTCGCTTAGCTCACTCTTGTGCATATATGAACCTATAAACGAGAATGAGGCCCGGCAGCCATATTTGGCCGCATTCATTTTTAAGGCACAGGTGCGAATGAGGTATCTTTGTTGTCGGAGGGATGCTTGCAACTCTATTTATGACCAAGTAAATTGTATTACTGTCAGTGCTATTTAACGAAACTTCGAACACAAGAGCGCGTACAGAAAAAATTGGAAACATTTACAGAACCGATGTCAAAAATACTGTGCTCTACGTCATAAAGAAAATAAACTACTTTTGTTTTATTTAGTCACATACACAGAAAAACATCACAACTGGACAGAAATACGCACGAAATCCATTGTTTTTTAATTTCAAGTGCGAATGTAAATCGTTGTCTATAATTAAGAGGATTGTAATATTTTTAACCCCTTTCTCACGTATATTTCCCTTGCCCACTGTTATATATCGGTTATTACTCTTAGATGAAAGGTATAAAAATGGCTTCCTTTATTATTGCTCCTAAAGAAAACTCTTGGAGAAGTTGCAGAAGTCACATTATCTACTTCAACTTCGGTAGAAAATCTCAAGTTCTCTACACAATCAATAAAAAACTTCGATAATATCATGTGATCGACATCCGCGTTTTACTTTCAGTGTTTTTTTGTGTTAAAATCGTATTTTAACAAAACGGTTTGTCGACCTCCCGGGGCGCAGTTGGTTGTTGCGTCACCGGTCAGGGGTGCTGGAGGTTCTGGGTTCACATCCTAGGTAAGGCAAAGGTGTTAGTTTAAGTCAGGCCATAAGTTAGTTTATAAGCCGTCCCCTGATAAGCCTTCAGGCATAACACCAGGGGACGTTAATAATCCCTTTCCAATACAAAAAAATGTTTCATCCAAAGTATGACATGAAAGTCAGTTTTAAAGAAATATGAACGTCTCTGTTACATCAACGAGAAACGGGGAAAACTCAAGGGAAATTGCAAGTAATCCAAATACGTGAACAATTTAAGAAAAAGAGATAATAATAAACTCCAATAGATTTCACTCACCGTAATGGGTTCTTTAGTTTCTTGCGAGTGTTAACATTTTACGAAGGAAATGCCCGAAAATATTTGTTGCCATTTACCTGCTCTGCAGTAAAATTTTGTAATTAATGCATAGTTATGTCATAAGTAAATGTGAGAAATCAAAATCGAATACGGTTAGACTGAGCCATAAGAATTTTCAGTCCGGAAATATTTTATGTACATTCGTTCTTTGCGCGTTTACGGGTATCTCGGCACATAAATATCCTTGGAATACGACTTTTTGCCGAAAAAAAAAAATAACAACTCTGTAAGCCCGTGCCGTTTTATTTTTATCATATTTAATGTGTTCTAAAAGAAGAAAATCGTGAAAATAATTAAAATTGCATTTTTAGAGTTTGCTCACGTAGTTTCCTCGGGAGATAAGAGGAAAGTAAAACCTCCTAGCCATAGCCACGCATGTGGGCTTTCATCACATGTAATAGTCATACAGTTGCATATCTAATTCGCACAGGTAAGTGTAACGACGGACGGCACGCCGGTCCAGGGCCTTGCGCGTAGGAGCGACGCCCCGCTGGACGAGCGTCTTATTGTCGCCCGTATCGCTGCGTGGTTATTACGAAAGTAATCGAATATTATATTCAAGTATAACGCAAAACGGGTTTCCGAATTTCTTTGATATAAACACTCGCTAGGTGCCTTTTTTTTAATATACAAAACGTTAACAAATCAAGAAATCGGAAATTTCATTGAAAAATGCATAGCTGTAAACCTGAGTGCTTATTTGCACTCCCATACTGCAGCTAGGCTATACACGTTGTCTTCTGTATATCCCCCTCTCTCTCTGTGTCGTGGCTCTCCGTCTCTCTGCCTCTCTTTGGCTCTCTGTCTGTCTCTCTCTGGTCCTCTCTCTCTCTTTCTCTCTGTCTCTCTCTGAATACAAATAAATAATTAAGAAGACAAGACCTTCAAGTTGTAATGTAACCTAGGGCAGGCGACAAATTTTGCCATGCTTTGGGCGGGCCTGGAAACGTTACTGCTTACACCTCTTTGCCGCGTGAGTGCGTTGGTGGTTGCAGAGAACGTAGTTCTNCTTTGGGCGGGCCTGGAAACGTTACTGCTTACACCTCTTTGCCGCGTGAGTGCGTTGGTGGTTGTAGCTCCGAGTGTGCGTATCTCCTACTTGCCTCGCCTGTGACGTCACGGGGTATTCCCCCGAGCTCCTAATGAATCACACGGAGACTCATCCTTTCACAAGTAAACTTTGATTATTTGTTGGGCGTAATCGTGGCTCTAATTTCTTGGGCAGTCCTAGAACACTCTGTTCATATTTAGTACTCCGTTAATTTACCCCCAATCACGTTTATTAATATTTGCATATAACTTTAAGTTACGATTTGTTTTTTCGAACTTTTCTAGGTTATGAAATTGTTATCATTAAAATATTTAATAATCAAATAGAATCGTTTTGACGAATGTATACATCTGAGTTACAATTATCCATAAAAATTATACACTGGTGATTAGACCGCACCTTTAACATAAGAGTGAAAAAATGTCTTATATTAAACGTGAAAGGCAATATTGCACCAGAAACGAATTAAAGAAATTTAATAATCTAGTTTTCAGAACAGGCCCTTAAAATATATGCTTTATGAGTAAAATTATTTAACCCTGCTTGGCTTAACCATCTAGTGGAGTAAAATTAGAACTAACAGGGGTGCATCATCAGTTCAGTCAGTACTTTTCGTGGAAAGTCTTTCCAAGTCCTATTTTATAGTGCGGAACTTACGCCTTGGAGTTTATACGATTATTTTCAGCGTGCATTAATTGTTTGTTACTTAATTCAGCAAACACGATTATTATAATTTTTCTTTGTGAGACCGTATTAGAATCATTACATTTTCTTTACACTAGCATATTCCATCAAAAAATATATAGTTCCTAAAATCGAACTTTGCTACAACAATGCAATTATTTTACTCTATTAAATATTCGTATAATGTAGAACATTCACGGTCACCTCCAACTTTCCTGAAGCGGTGCTAAAGTTCTACTTTCAGGCGATTTCTCCGCCTCTTGCAAACAAAGCTTAACCAAGTCTAAAAAATTACACCAAAGGGACAACGCACTGTATTCGTGCGCACTCAGATTAGTAATATTTCTCATGAGAACTCTTTCTCTTACTAGGTATTACCAACACGCCTGTTTTCTCTCCGTGTTATGAATATTAATTACGTATGAAATATTATAATTTATAAACAAAATTTAACTAAAAAGTTTAATTAATAAAAGATAAGATACTTATAGGCTAACAGAAGTATAAAATGCTTGTGATACATGGCTTATTTAGGAAACAATCAAACATGTTAAACATAGGGTGATTTTCCAAAGGTATGATTCAAAAAGTGCGAGGAAACCACAAATCGACTCTCTCTCTCGCTCTCTCTCTCTATAAATATATATAAATATATTTAAGTTTTTGAAATTATAAGTTTACAAATAGCTTTACTCAGGTGTGCAAAAACAATATAATACCGGTATCTAAACGTAATTCATTATCAAATATGTACACATAAATCGTTTTATTTAGTCTTTCCCTTTTTCCAATCGATGAACATTTCACGCCGATTATTAGAGAATAGACATATAAATATTCAGTGTATGAAATTGAATAGTTAACAGGAAGGTTATTGCTATCAAAATTATTTACAGTAAACTATAAACTTCGTTGAAGTTAAGGTTGGTGAAATTGTAAGAGTGTGTTTCAAAAACACGCAATTTCGTGGCACTCATTTACAAAATTGGAAATGCAAGAAAGTTGAGGAAGATTTAAATGAATTCTGTACTAAGTACGTAAAACATTTTTGATGTTTCATTTTACATGTAGAAATTTCCGACTTAATTATGTTCGATACAATTTACACTAATACAGTTTAGATAAACTGACATCAATTATTTCGCGTTGATAGGGGCAGCGGTGGCGTAGTGGCCAGGGCGCTCGCCTCCCACCATGGCGATCCGGGCTCGATCCCCGGCGGGTTCACTCCCGGATTCTCGCATGTGGGAATCGTGCTGGACGATGCCGCTTGCCGGTGGGTTTTCTCGGGGTACTCCCGCTTCCCCCGCCCCTGCATTCCAGCGCCACTCCATTCTAGAGTCTCACTTCATGTCATTCCTGGGGTTGACGGTCACCTACGGGTCCCAGCTGGAAAGACCGTCACTCAGAGGGTGTTGCCTAGCCCTGGGTGCACTCCTCACACGCCATTATTATTTTATTCGCGTTGATACCTGAAATATTACGCCATACTTAGGTATATCCAGAAGATATGTTCTTGCAATTCTTACTTGATGAGTCCTCACAGCTGTAACACACACACACACACAAACTCTCTCTCTCTCTCTCTCTCTCTCTCTCTCTCAGGTTATTATAGAACATTTCCCACTATATGTTCAACAACTTAGTGGATAGAAGCGATCTTGAGAGCCGTTGAGGGAGAAGCGAGGTGAGTATGAAGCAGCATCGGAATGCAATGGCGGAGAAAACGGGAGATCCCCTAAAAAAAAACACTCCCGCCGGCCAGCGGCATCGTCCGGCACGATTCCCAGATGCGGAAATCCGGGGGCGATCCCGCCGGGAAGCGAACCTGGTTCCCCTAGGTGGGAGGCGAGTAGTCCGACCACTGTCGTCATTTCGTTGTAGTAGCAAGTTTTCTCCTGGTGTTCCTGTTTGTGTACGTGTTTGTCCTGTCCAAGAGTTTTTGCACTGCCAGACTGCTGTGTTGCTGGGTGTACAAATGGAACACGTTACGTCAGACTGGTAAGACCAAGTGTGTGTGTATTCCTACTTCCAGTCTGGACGGGGCCGCGCAAAAGTAACTCCTCAGACTGCCTTCAAGAGCCACTACAGTGGATTTGATTTCCAGTTTCCACGCTGTTTTTTTAGTAGCCAAGTAGTTAAAGGGGCAAATAATTCCGATTTTCAACTAGCGCGCCAATCTAGTACTCAGTTCGGACGATCGTGACTGAGCAGCCAGGGTCGGCGCTCTACCCAGAAAATTACACGTACTGCAGCTGTCGCAACGTCACCCTCGTGTACACAGAGATATACAGAACCCCTTTCTCTGCCAGGTTATCGTAATTTAGAATTACGTTTTAGTGTCACACATCGGCCCGTGCGTTGTTGTATACTATTGTGTGTGCGAGTCGGTTTCTTTGTCGTTACGGTACGTTACGAACGTAATCACGAAAACAGCGTGTATAGACACAACCCGCGTCCCTCCTGCCATGAAAAGCTCACTCGAAGTTAATCAAAAGTAGGATTTTTGAATTAGCTGGGACTAACATCGAGCTCAGATTTTTTTTCCGAACAAGTAAGAGAGAGAATCGGCGTTATTATAAATAGATTTTATGTTTCTTAGAATTTTTACATTGTCACGTGACGGACGTATGGAAAAAGGCGATCAGGTTCACGGTACAGTCCATTCATGGCTACTTCCAACTTTTCTGAAGCCTTGCTGAAGTTGTACTTCCAGGATATATTCCTCGTCCGCCTCGCGCAAACAAAGCTTGAACGAGTCTAGACAAGTACGCCAAAAGGACAGCGTACCGCATTCGTGCGCACTCAATGTAATAATATTTTGCAAACGAGTTATTACCAAAACACTTATTTTAACCATGTTTTAAACATATCCTACTAATATTATAAATGCGAAAGTATGTGTGTGTGTATGTTTGTTACCACTCAGCTCCATAACGGCGGAACGGATTTTGATGAAATTTGGTATGCAGGTACTTTAGGTCTTGGAATAGGACAAAGGGTACTTTTTATCCCGGAAAATTGTCAGTTTCCTGTGGAATAACAACAAAACGTAACTCTGCAACGGCTCGGAACGTGACCGAAATATTTTTTTTTCCTCTGGTGTCAGAGTTTATCAGGACGCCCAAGGACCTCTGAAATGGCTTAACGACTGCTGTCAATCGATAACAACCGGGACCGAATATTTAACGTGCCCTCCGAAGCCCGGGTGCGCTCAGATATTATGCCACTAAACGGTCACCCATCCAAATGTGTGCCGCTGGGAACGTTGCTTGACTTTGGTGATCGATTAAGATCCCTCAGCCAAACGCAAAAAGTAGTAACTAGGTACACTTATTTCTAAAGCTACAACTTGATGAAACTCAAGTTTTGATTTTCGTACATCGACGCTAGAAAGCGGAAATGTGGTAACTACGCGATAGCTGCACAGATACACTCCAAAAACAGTACCCTACTTCTTGGCTATCGGATAAAAAACATTTCCTTCCTTTTGGGTTGCTGTGTTCAGTTAAAAACCTAGACCAACGTNTACTTCTTGGCTATCGGATAAAAAACATTTCCTTCCTTTTGGGTTGCTGTGTTCAGTTAAAAACCTAGACCAACGTAGTATAATTTTATAATTCTGTTTTCACATAAATGAACTGTTTTTTCCCAACTTATTTATTAGTGTATCACTGTAAAACTCAATTGTACCCGGGCGAAGCCGGGCCGGTTTGCTAGTTGATTATAAATGAAATATTATAATCTGTAGATAACATATGAGTAAAAGTTCAATTTAAAAAGGAGGGTACTTTTATGTTAACACATATTAAACGTTTGTGATGCATGACATGTTTGAGAAAGAAACAAACAAGACATATATGGGCGATTCATTTAAAAAGTGCGAAGAAACCGCGAATAGACTATTATGCCAATTTCCCTGATGCGGCGAAAGGATTGGCGATGAAACCAAACAGGACTTCCGAAAGTAAGGCGCTCGACGGCGAACCAGCTTAGTTCCGCACGTAAAATAAACAGTAGAAACACGGAGGAAACGCGTCGAAGACGCATAACTGGCCGGGTAGCGCTTCTCTCGAAGTGAAGACGCTTCGCTTCGTTCAGGAAATCCTCTTTATTGNAAGACGCATAACTGGCCGGGTAGCGCTTCTCTCGAAGTGAAGACGCTTCGCTTCGTTCAGGAAATCCTCTTTATTGCGCGCGCTTGCGGGCGAAGGCACAGTGTTCCCTCCGCTAAAGCTGGCAACAGCGCTCTGCGATATCCCGCGGAGAGTTCACTCGCGCGTGACTCCGGCGACGCCTGNAAGACGCATAACTGGCCGGGTAGCGCTTCTCTCGAAGTGAAGACGCTTCGCTTCGTTCAGGAAATCCTCTTTATTGGGCGCGCTTGCGGGCGAAGGCACAGTGTTCTCTCCGCTAAAGCTGGCAACAGCGCTCTGCGATATCCCGCGGAGAGTTCACTCGCGCGTGACTCCGGCGACGCCTGATCTATCTCTCTGCCTCTCTCTCTCTCTCTCTCTCCCTTTCGTTCCCTTTCCTTCCTCTCTCTGTCTCTCTCTCCCTTTCATTCCCTTTCCTTCCTCTCTCTGTCTCTCTCTCTCTCCCTTTCGTTCCCTTTCCTTCCTCTCTCTGCCTCTCTCTCTCTCTCCCTTTCGTTCCCTTTTCTCCTTCTCACTGCCTCTCTCTCTCCCTTTGGTTCCCTTTCCTTCCTCTCTCTGCCTCTCTCTCTCTCTCCCTTTCGTCCCCTTCCCTTCCTCTCTCTCCCTGCGCGAAAGAGAGTTGGCGAGAGAGCGCCTCGAGGACGTGAGCGCCTCTGGACAGACAAGGCCGTCGCTACAGAGTATCCGCAAATGCAGACGACTCACTTGTTCACCCTCATCGGTTAGTTTAAAGCTCCCGCCTACCTGGCGCTTGAACTGCGCTTGAAATACACGTTTTTTCCACGAAGCTATTAGACGTGCTTCCAACGTGCTGATCTACGAAAAGAACACACACTTCAGACGAGAGCTGTCGAGTGCTTTCTAGACGTCATGTACATTTGAAACACTATTTCGGAGTACTCCAAAATGGCTATAAAATCTCAAAGCGCTGTATCTCAAAATATACCAGTCAGATTCATACAAAACTACTCAGAGGCCCCTGCGTTGAGCTTTCCTACAGACTTTCCGTCAATAAAATAATGTCACCACTGGAAGTCCTGTAGGTACACGCAGTGCAACGAGAACACTGTACGCCAGCTCAGAGCCTTGCACTTAGTGGCGATGGGGCACGTGATGCGCGTGGCAGTGTCGCCCTTATCGCTCCAGTGCCTCTCGGTCTCAAACGCGGGTAAAAAAAACCTAGGTAGGTGGGGGCCTTAAGCCACAGTCACACGGAGCACGGAACTAAAGGCTGTTAACCGTAAAGTGAGTACGTACTTCTGAAATCAACTTATGGAAAATATCACTGCCCATAACTGCAACACACACTGGCACGCAAGCTCGCAGTTTAAGTTGGCAGAAAATTAATGAAAATAGTTATAAAACCTGACGTATCGCGAATGTAATGTTTCGGTTTATAGCTACTTCAGTCAGTGTTTCTTACATCTGGCCAATAAAAGCAGGAATATGAAGATTAGTAACACATTTACTTTGCTAAAAATGCCCACTGTCCAATTGGATGGCGCATAATAAAGTGTGACGGTTCATGGAAATGTTAATTTTACTAATAGCGGAAGGATACAATATGAGAAAAATCAGATTCTAAGCAGTGCTAAAGTGCTTGATTAACCTTGAACAGACTATACTTCACTTTAAAAATGTTCAGCTCTGTACCCGGTTTCATTCGCTCCGAACTTGTTCCAATCGTTGCCACTTCTTGTTTAAAGTGAACTGTTTATGTTTTTCTGCGTCGCACTCCGATTGGCTGCCATGAGGTAAATAAACTGTGTGATTAACATGGCTGAGCTTGCCTGCAATTTCTGCATTTATTAAAATTAATGAAAATCCAAGTCAAATAGCAATATTCATTATAATATTACAATTAAATTAAGGCAAGCTATATAAAAAAAAATACGATACATTTATTACCGTTAAATATGAGTATAAATAAGTACAAAACTGTGTATGTTCTTGAGGTAAGGATTCCCTTTCGTTTCCATTGAGTTGTAACAAATGAAATCAATCATGTTAACAAACGCGATCAGATATGGTTGCCGAAAAAATTTACAAAAAACGTGTTTAGACCACTCGTGTGACCGTTGCCTTAAATTTATAAAAAAAAAAAAAAAAAAAACACTCATTTAATTAGTATTATCTGTTAGTTTAGGTTATGTTAGTTAAAATGCAAAAATACTATTTTACCTACTATTTGAGGTCAGTTCAAGAGAGTGTGGGGCATAAATTAAAGCTGTAGAGGATAACCGTATACCATTTATAAAAGTCAATAGAGAAAAACTAGGAAAGAGCAACCCTACATAATATTCTTTTCTGGCTTTGCGGTGAACCAGTATTTTGCCAAAGAGATGCGTGTTTTTGCATAGTTATTTCGGAGACAGTAAAATTATATATATATAATGCAAAAATAAATAGTTTCTCGCAAAGTTGGCAAAAGGATTGCCCAATCTTGGTTCTTCTGTGTCGGCTTTCCAAAACCTGTGGACTTCACTTGGCGAATTTGGATATGGTTTACATATGTCTCACTTCTTCTTAAGTGGTCCAGTTAGATTTATAGTCCATTTGTGGTTACTTCAACTTTACCGAAGCCCTGTTAAAGTTCTACTTTCTGGATATTCCTCCGCCTCATGCTGTCAAAGCTTAATCAAATCGAGAAAACTAAACCAAAGGGACAACTGACCGCATTCCTGGGCATTCAATTCAATTACACTTTGCGCGAAAACTACTTCGTACTAGGCGTTACCATCACATATATTCACTCGCTGATTTTATTCACATTAATTACAAATGAGCTACTGCAATTCTTGTACAAACTATCAGAAAACGTTTAATTTAACCAAAAAAATTAAATACTTTTGTGTTAACAGAAATATAAAACGCTTGTGATACCTACATGGCACATTTAGGAAATAACCAAATACGTCTTTCTTGGGGGGTGATTTTTCAAAGGTTTGATTCGAAACTTGTGAAGATACTGTGAATAGACTACACGTTGGAAAAAAGATGGGTGGAAACGCGCATGCGCAGTAATGATGGCTGCCCACAAACGCATGCGCAATGACCGCGGGCTCGTCGATGCACAGTCACTGACTCGTCCGAGGACGGCTACAGCCAAGCACCGGGCTCGCCAGAGTGTACAGTTTGACACGAAATTGGTATGATTTGACTGTCTTTTGTATCGTCTGTGTATAGTGTAGAGCACTATAATGGTTGTATCTAAACTATTGCAACAAATTTCGGGAGGCGATTCCTGGGATCAAAAGGAGCAGAAATGGTTCTATGAACACATGTCCTATAACGCGTTATTTTTTAGTTGCAGGACGAACATTGGCCACATCACCGGCGATGCTCAAAGTGTCCGCCATGGTAACGCCTCATCACGGACTGGCGAAGCCGCTCCAAGATGCCTGGGTCATGTAGAACGGCTGCACAGGCGTTATTGATACGTTGTTCCAAGTCGTCGATTCTTTTAACCGGCGTAGCGTACACCCACACTTTTAAAGTGTCTCCACAGCTAGTATTCCAGTGGATTGAGGTCAGGTGATCGGGCAGGCCAATGCACTGGACGGCGCGCCCGATCCATAGTAACATGGTAGGTGTGGTAGTGGTACGTGTTACCACAATGTGGCACTCCTGTGACTCAATAAGAACGCTTTGTAGGACATATCCTCATAGGACCATTTTTTTTTTTTCTGGTTTTGATCCCAGGAATTATCTCCGGAAGTTCGTTGCAATAGGTACGATACATCCTGTATAGCATTATAGAAAGCCCATTTTACTCCTTTCACCTACGTGNACTTGTTCCAATCGTTGCCACTTCTTGTTTAAAGTGAACTGTTTATGTTTTTCTGCGTCGCACTCCGATTGGCTGCTATGAAGTAAATAAACTGTCTGATTAAGATGGCTGAGCTTGGCTGCAATTTCTGCATTTATTAAAATTAATGAAAAGCCACGTCAAGTAGCAATATTCGTTATAATATTACAATTAAATTAAGCCTATCTATATTAAAATTTTAAAAAAAATACTATACATTTATTATCGTTAAATACGAGTATAAATAAGTACAAAACTGTGTATGTTCTTGAGGTAAGGATTCCCTTTCGTTTCCATTGAGTTGTAACCAATGAAATCAATCATGTTAACAAACGCGATCAGATATGGTTACCAAAAAAATTTACAAGAATCGTGTTTAGACCACTTTTGTGGCCGTTGCCTTAAACTTATAAAAAAAATAATAACACTCATTTAATTAGTATTATAGGTTAGTTTAGGTTATATTAGTTAAAATGTAAAAACACGATTTTACCTACTATCTGAGGTCAGTTCAAGAGAGTGTGGGACATAAATTAAAGCTGTAGAGGATAACTGTATACCATTTATAAAAGTCAATTGAGAAAAACTAGGAAAGAGCAATCCTACAGAATATTCTTTTCTGACTTTGCGGTGAACAATTATTTTGCCAGAGATATGCGTTTTTGCCTAGTTATTTCGGGGACAGTAAAATTATATATATACATATATATATATATATATATATATATATATATATATATGTGTGTGTGTATATATAATGCAAAAATAAGTAGCTTCTCGCAAAGTTGGCAAAATGATTGCCTAATCTTAGTTCTTCTGTGTCGGCTTTCCAAAACCTGTGAACTTCACTTCGCGCATTTGGATATGGTTTACATATGTCTCACTCCTTCTTAAGTGGTCCAGTTAGATTTATAGTCCATTCGTGGTTACTTCAACTTTACCGAAGCCCTGTTATAGTTCTACTTTCTGGATATTCCTCCGCCTCATGCTGTCAAAGCTTAATCAAGTCTACAAAACTAAACCAAAGGGACAACTGACCGCATTCCTGGGCATTCAATTCAATTACACTTAGCGCGAAAACTACTTCGTACTAGGCATCACCATCACATATATTCACTCTCTGATTTTATTCACATTAATTGCAAATGAGCTACTGCAATTCATGCACAAACTATCAGAAAACGTTTAATTTAACCAAAAAATTAAATACTTTTATGTTAACAAAAATATAAAATGCTTGTGATACCTACATGGCACATTTAGGAAATAACCAAATACGTCTTTCTTGGGGGGTGATTTTTCAAAGGTTTGATTCGAAACTTGTGAAGATACTGTGAATAGACTACACGTTGGAAAAAAGATGGGTGGAAACGCGCATGCGCAGTAATGATGGCTGCCCACAAACGCATGCGCAATGACCGCGGGCTCGTCGATGCGCAGCCACTGACTCGTCCGAGGACGGCTGCAGCCCACCACCGGGCTCGCCAGAGTCTACAGTTGACACGAAATCGGTATGATTTGACTGTCTTTTGTATCGTCTTTGTATAGTGTAGAGCACTATACTGGGTGTATGTAAACTATTGCAACAAATTTCGGGAGGCGATTCCTGGGATCAAAAGAAGCATAAATGGTTATATGAACACACGTCCTATAACGCGTTATTTTTTAGTTGCAGGACGAACATTTGCCACATCACCGGCGATGCTCAAAGTGTCCGTCATGGTAACGCCTCATTACGGACTGGCGAAGCCGCTCCAAGATGCCTGGGTCATGTAGAACGGCTGCACAGGCGTTATTGATACGCTGTTCCAAGTCGTCGATTCTTTTAACCGGCGTAGCGTACACCCACACTTTTAACGTGTCCCCGCAGCTAGAATTCCAGTGGCTTGAGGTCAGGAGATCGGGCAGGCCAATGCACTGGACGGCGATGCCCGATCCATAGTAACATGGTAGGTGTGGTAGTGGTGCGTGTTACCACAATGTGGCACGCCTGTGACTCAATAAGAACGCTTTGTAGGACATTTCCTCATAGGACCATTTGTTTTTTCTGGTTTTGATCCCAGGAATTATCTCCCGAAGTTCGTTGCAATAGGTACGATACATCCTGTATAGCATTATAGAAAGCCCATTTTACTCCTTTCACCTACGTGTGTCAAAAAAAAAGTTATATTGATAGCGAGTGTGTGAACGTTTAACTGAGCATATGCATACTACTAGAGCCATCGATCTGTGAGATTCGTAACTTTCATCGCGTAACATGTTTTTTTGTGGATGTAATCGCAATGGTATTGATTAATGTTGGTTGTACTGAGGCGTTAGCCGTTAGCGTTTGAGTTGTAAAAAAAAAAATTCCGATTTGAATTTTACTCACGATGTTCCTTTTGTTTCGTTTTCACGTGTTATCGTGCCAGATCTTGTATAATTTCAGGATCCATGTTGTACAGTCTAAAATAAATTGTTGGCAGCCCTGTCCGCCACTCCGCAGCAGGCAGGTTCCATGTGAAGTGAGGCGCTGGGTTGCGTGTCAGAAACAAATGAATCGCGCCCGCTCGAGGCTTGGCTCGCCCCGGCACCGGGGAGAACAAACCTCCCCGACCCAAACCCCTAGCCGAGCAACTCTCCCTCACCCACCGCCCCCTCGTTTTCGAGGACAGTGCTGCGGCGTGCCCCTCGCTGGCGTGATCCCCGCAGTAAAGGGATATTTCCGGTGACGCAACACGCTTTGTTCTGCGCCGCTTGCATACTGAACGTTCGTTTGTCTTCGTCGAAGCCCAGCTCATACACCAAGATAATAAGATCGACGGTTTCATCCTAGAGAGACTGAAGGATATTTCAAAAACGTCGCACCACACGTTAACCATTCATTATAGTCTATTCGCGGTTTCTTCTCACTTTTTGAATCAAACCTTTGAAAAATCATCCCATGCTTGACGTGCTTGGTTGTTTACTAAATATTTCGTATATCACGAACTTGTGTTAACATGAAAGTACCTTAATTTTGGATGAATTGAACTTTTACTTATAAATTATAGCATTTAATTTATAATTGATACTAATAATAGCAGAGAGAAAATAGGTGTGTTGGTAAATACCTAGTAAGAAATAGTTGTTATGCAATACATTATTAAAGTGAGTGGCACGAATGCGATGCGTTGTACCTTTGGTGTAGGTTTCTAGACTCGGTTAGCTTTGTCTGCATGAGGCGGAGGAATATCCTGGAAGTAGAACTTTATCAGGGCTTCCGAAAAACTGGAAATAACCGTGAATGGACTTTACATTTAAACAAATGTTTAAATATCTTAACACTCTTCCAATTACTCCTCTGAGTGCCTACTTGAATCTGTTATACTCCCCTACTTACTCCTCAGAATATTTGATTTTCAGTGGCTGACTAGGCAATAAGCTGAATTCATTTCAATTTAGCCTTGAGAAGAAGTGATCAGAAACCAGAATATATCTGCACTAAAATCTGCCAAATGGTTTAATTTCCTCCTATTTCAAGATTGTTCACGAATGCCATACAGAGATATAAGATCGCTATGACCAATTATATATTTTTCTAAGTAACAGACACGCGTCGAAAAATGTACATATTACTGACGTTTAGCTATAATGCGAGAGACACTATGGCAAAATTTCCCTCCAGAACAGGAAGACAAAGAGATCTTAAGGATAGACTTGAACGGGAGTGGGATAATTCATCTTCAGTATTAAAACAATTGAGCAATCGTCTTCTGAATATTTCACTAACTCCCTTCATGTGTTCAAATAAAATGAAAGAACCTCCAGAACGTCTAGTTTATTGTGAGCCAAGTTTTTATGCGATCATTTAATGAGGCACATATTAAACTATCACAGGTGCAAATTTATAAAAAAAAAAGTCGTGGGATGGAAGTGTTATTGTTCTGCATTTGCTCTGTTTGACTAAAGAAAATGACATTTCGATAATTAATAATTTTTTTAACGTAGTGACCAAAAGTGTTAGTTCTATATCTAGGCATAAATTCAATATTCTATAAGTTTGTCAGTAAACGCACAGGTAAATGGTGAAAATATATCGAGAATTCCAGTAAAATAATATTTGATCAATGTAATATTGGTGTGTGTATAGTTTTTATCCTTATTTTTTGCCGAGAAGCGCGGGAGCTATAAGGGTTACACTGGCACGCGCTACAAGAGCGCCATCGCCGCTAAGCGCAGGGCTCTGAACTGGCGTGCAGTGTTCTCCTAGTGCTGTGTGTACCTACGGAAATCGCAGCGGTGATCCTATCATTCTATCCGTGGAAAAGTATGTATCAAAGTTCAATACAGGCTACTGTCGTAGTTTGGCTCGTGTCCGGTTAGTGTGTTCCAAGACACGGCAGTCTGAAACAGCAGTTATTAACTATATTGGAGGACTGCAAAATATTATTTACAGCATGCGTGGTAACTTCAAAGTACCGTTCCGTCTCTCGTCTGAGAATAGGTAAGCATACAAGGGTCACGTGTAATAGTTTCGTCAGAAATCCAGTATTTCAAGTATTTCAAACACTTTGCAACGCAGTTTAAGCGCCAGACAGACGGAGCCCTTAACAAATTAATCATTCTTTGTTGCAAGACACAAGGTCATATTTTCTTCATAGTATGCAATTTTTTTTATTTCTTGATTTATTCCGTACGCCCCAAAAAAGTTTCGCGCCCTTGGGATCACCGAATTATTCCGTTTCTCACAGTCCACGAGAAAACATGGAATGAAAATGCGCATCGTCTGTACAGAATACGCAATACCACGACTGTCATTGATGTCGTTTGTAATGTGCATACCGTCCCAGCGAACATCCTTCATGAGAAACCAATTTAAAGGAGGCGCAAAACTTTATTTTTGTAGTGTATTATGAAAACGTTATTAGTCAACAATTAAAAAACAAAATTTGTTTTTACAAAATTGCCCAAAATTGATTCTCGTGCCCTAAATATAACATATTTTGCTTAGCCGCAAATTTATTTTACGTTCAGTGAAACATTTATAGAGATATAACGATAAGAACGCCACAAATAATTTTGAGAACGACTGATTCGTTTGAGTTAACTTAGGCCGTGAACTATCCTTCTAACAACTTTCGGAATACCAAGCGGGAAGCATTTGTGCATAATGACTGATTTTAAAAATAAAAATTGGAAACATATAATTTTCTAGAGTCATGCAGATTTAGTAACGAGATATCATGGCCATAGATTTTATTATGCGTTACGATAAAGATGATGCTCACTAAGCCAATGGAAATTACTTTAGCAACCATGGTACCAATGGTTTTAAGAGTAGGGTGCATGCACGAAGACGAAATGGAGTACTTCAAAACAGTCAACTCTCTTTATTAAATGCTTCTCCTTCATTAAATTTAATAAAAATGGGGGAAATAAATAAGGCAGCAGTTCTCTCGAGTTAGGGATGTTGATATCGATAGAAAATGTCGATATTACTTATATTAGTTATTTATAAAAGTATAATTTTACGAAACTATATATCTAAAGATAAATCGATTTCGGTACATTGGAATTCAATATTTTATGTATTAAGGGACTTGACAAATGTAAAAATATTACATATTGAGGGCACGAGGCACTGCAGAAAGATATGGCGCCTTTTTTTGGTGCATGTTGCCAAAGTAAACACGGAAATGTTTAAATTCAATTTTCGTATTCAAAAAGAGCTTATTAAAAAAGCATTAAAAAAAATTTTTTTCCGATACCTGGAAAAATATATTGATTTCGATAAAATATCGTTGAAATATATCGACGATTTATATCGATATATCGTTGACATAATATCGTAATTTCGATGTATCGATATTTTTTCNATATCGTTGACATAATATCGTAATTTCGATGTATCGATATTTTTTCTACGTCCCTAAGGAAGTGTGTATGCGCAAAGACGAAATGGAATATATAGTTCGAAACAGTCAACTCTCTTTCGTAAATGCTTCTTCTTCGTTCTATTTAATAAACTTGGGGGCAGAAAATAAGGCAGCAGTTCTCTCGAGTCTGGTGCCGTTAATGACTCGACGCGAACCGTGACCTGAATTCAGCTCCGCCAACGACGGGACGAAAACTCATGGCCCGTTTTTCCNTTAATGACTCGACGCGAACCGTGACCTGAATTCAGCTCCGCCAACGACGGGACGAAAACTCATGGCCCGTTTTTCCAGAGAGTTGCCTGTTTCTGCCGCCGACGAATATCTCCTCTTTCCGTCCTCTCCTTTCTCCGTCGTCGCGCGGACTGGAAAGCGGCCGAGTGAGAAACCCTCTTTTGGCGAGCAGCTGAAATAAGATAAGGCGTGATTACTGTTCGCCCAGTCCACGGTGCGCGGGGGTCGATGACAGTTTGGTTTGCTGGCTGTGGAGCAAAGTGCTATCTGGAACAAGGACCGATNTCCACGGTGCGCGGGGGTCGATGACAGTTTGGTTTGCTGGCTGTGGAGCAAAGTGCTATCTGGAACAAGGACCGATGGAGAAGGGGGAAGGGAGAAGGATAGGTGGCCGTTGGCACGTAACTGGCTGTGTTGTTTACAGACAAGGGGGATAAAAAAATTACACGACTTACATACGCGGTGTGCTAAAACCTAAACAAAACTTATTGCTTCGCTTGCTATCTAGGATTATCATGAACTACAAATACCAACTTTGTGAGATTATTCGTTAAAAAAGAGACGCACCCTTGAAATCTGGGAATTCAAATTATTATTTGTGAAATTTCAGAAATTCCTTACTTTTCTCGAGGATTATTCTCCTAAATTCCACTTCTGGAATCAGTAAAAATGGCTCCTCTTAGAATCTGTGGGGAACCACTGATTATTTCAATGAAACTATTTCACTGATAGAATTAGTGAGACAGCCAACTGCATGCGGCGAATTAAATATTGGTTTTATTTAATTTAACCAAATAATTACGAAAAAATATACGTATTTCTGATAGTCGCTGTTGATTATTTGCAAGATAACTTAATTAAAAGAAAAAAGTTAAAATAACCGCTTTCATAGGATTTGACTCCGTAACTTCCCGCTTTTAACCCGTCATCTTACCAATTGGGTTGCCAAGCCGATGCTGCAGTTGAGAGAAAAATCCAAAATATATCAAACTTGATGTTATGCAATTTCTTTTCTTTTTACTTCAATTGGTAACAACAGTATTGTTAATTCAAATATTACGTAGGAGTGAAATCACTTCACCACATTTCACATGGTTATAAACCACTAAACCGAGTGCTATGATGTGCACGGGAATAAGAAATGAAAGAATGATGCTGGTGTTACGTAATAAAATTGTATTATAAAAGACGAAACCCAAATTAAAAAAAAAACAAATTTGTGGGTTTCATGCGTGATGTCAATTGATGCATCATGTTTAACTGAACCATCAGTCAAACAGCGAATCAATAAAAAAAAATCAGAGAATGAAATTGTAGATGAATATGAGGAAAATGCCACTGAATCAGTAAGTGAAGCAAGGCAGAAGTTTTTCCTCTAATTCGTCATTTAAATTGACTTAGTGACCGCTGAATAAGTGAGGCGCTGTTAACTGATTAATAAAAACTGCGAAATTCTCACTGACTCAGATTTTAAGTCTGATTATTACCTCATAACTATCGATAAACACCCCTGGGTAACACATTTTTGTTGTTTAATTACATTGCAACTTCTTTTCTTTTCGCCAAATGTCTATAGACGGCAGATATCAAATCACGCTATTATTTTTTACGATTTTGTTGTTTCTTCTCACGTAGTTTCTGACATTCTGCAAATAACTGATTTTAGTTACTAATTTTCCAGTTAATATTCACGTTAGATCATACATAGGCCGTAATATGTTTTATACCTGTCCATAATGAATCATCTGTTTGTGCGTAGATTTCAGAGTAAACTTGTACACAGAAAAATTTTCAAACACAATAGAAAATTAAAAAGTCATAAAATCTTGCAAAAATAATCGATAAATTAATTAAGTCGCATTATTAAAAAAAACTTTTAAAATTATAAAATATGTTACGGAGATGTTAAACAAGTATATACGTACATGATGCTTAATGAGGAAAGCGCCAAATTTTTTACTAGTATTTGTTTTTCTGTGCTGAAGCTTGTGCAGTTGTAACTCATGCAATGTCCGAAATCACCACACAATGTTACAGAATTCTTAGGGTCCGGCACTTGTCCATGTTTTAGTAAACGTTAAGTAGAAGCCTGGTTGTGGACCTCACATTAAGACGAAAGGATAACATATCACTTTCACTTAGTTGGGACCCATAGGCGTAAAACGCCCGCAACATGAAATGGGGCACTAAAATTAAGTTTGATAGGAACTTTGATGACCATGAACTGAGCACTAACTACGTCCGTTTCAGGGTCTCCTTTATTGTAGGGCTATTAAAGCTCTTAGCTATCGTTTATCGTCAGTGCTGCCCGAACCTCAAGAAGCTATAATGTTTTTGTCATCTATGCCCACTGCTTGAAGTTGATAGGTATGTTTTTCTTTGCTCAACTACTTACTGATTGGTTTGTTAGACCCCTGTCTCACTGCCAAATTTCTCCGCCAAACTGCTTTCAATAAGTTTGGTGGAATAAAGTTGGACAGTTGTGACGTCATCGAAACGACATAAAAGCCGCCATATTTGTCTAAAAAAGTTGGATGGCTTCAGTTTCCATCAAACATTTGAAGATTGGACCGGTTATAAAACGTATTTGACGTTTGACGGTCTCAGCCAATCGGAATCGTGCACGACAAAAACGGACGTCGAGAAACTTTAAAATAACGAACAATTGCTGGAAACGAAGTAGGTTATGACGATAATTTATTTATTTAGAATATTTAGAAGCTGTCTGGGCATGAATGCTATTTTAAGTGAATATTGCACATACTATTAGAGGCATTA